>LQRL01018936.1:19775-38896 GCA_001703475.1 Hydroides elegans
ACTTTGGTACAATATTGCAGTTGATTTTGCTTTTAATTCACTCAAATCGTGGTCCAATCTCTAAATAATACAAATTGATATTTTTAATACAGTGTAAGTAGGACTAGACCGGATAAAAACAAAAATCTTATGGAAGTTATAATCTCCATATTATAGCAGATGACGATTAAAAAAATGGTTAGAGTTTATAACAAAATTATGAATCACAATATTTATATACGTACAATAATATATTGAGGAAAATTGTTTGGCGCTGCATCCCTTGCTAGAATAAATAGATACCCGTCAGCCAACCAAGAGCCAATACAGTCCAACTTTTTGTCTAAAATGAAAACAAATGTACTTGTATAGTATATATTTTAACTAGCCATGGCAAAACTATTTATTTGATGTTCATACAGATAAAACATTTTAAATACATTGATAAAGACATCTTTCATTTATATTTTGATTCTAAACTTAATACACGATATATACATACCAGTATAACTTTCTGGAAATATGCTGCAGCCTGGTTCAGGAAATATAAAATGCAGTCCTTCGCCCAAAATGCACTCACTCTCTAACCGAGATGGGCGCCAGACGCGAGGACACTTGGACTTATATAAGACATTATATAAATTGTTATATATTTTATAGAGTTTATATAAACTTAATGTATGTTAATAAATATATAGAAAAACATGCGTTTTTATACATTCTTTATACTGATTTCTCCTAATAATTGCATTGCTTATATGATGTATAATTATCAGCAACAGAGTTTTTCGACAAAGTAACATCACCCTATCGAAGCTTATAACCCTAATATATGTTGATTAGATATTGAATTTGTGATTACCTGATTATTTCCGTTTGCGAAAGCAATAAAATCAAATCCTCCAACAATAGGACAGTTGTAAGGTCTCCTTAAACTTTCGGCTGTGAATTAAATGGACTGATTATAATAGTGATTACAAAAATAGTAAGATCATTTATCTGATCAGAATTTTCTCCCCAATTATATCTTGCACATTTAGAATAAATTTAAACTTAACTTTCACCGGGATTACAGTTTTAAATAAATTTGATTCAAATATACATATCTTACCAATCCATGGCCACTCTTCTCTGACAAGTTTCGCCGCTGAACAATTTTGGCCTTTGAATTCTGATTTTGCTTAAGATAAAAAATGTTTATTTTTTTAACTAAAGTTGTGTCATGTTGCAAGATTAATAGTTTGCTAACTCTACAAAACAATGCTTATTACATCTCAATTACATACAGTCAACACCCCTCACTCAGAACTTTCACATATAATTCAACTCCTTTTGCTTACCATAGATAAAATTCTAGTTGAAAACGAATATTGCACGCACGGAAGTAAAAATCGGACAACCATCAGTTGTGCCGTCAAAATGCTGGTTGTTATATAGGTATGTTTATAAATAAAGGATAAGGCTAAATATTTGATATATTGATTTAATTGTAAATTTAAGCACTAACTTGAAAATGAATTATGATACAAACTAGAAGAATATGCCTTCATTAGATGAAATCAATGCCTTTTGATAATGCCAACTAAAATCTTGAGAACGAAAATACATGTTAGTACGGATTTACTTGTTAACATGGCTTATTCATCTTTATTCTTTTAATGTATGTGTCAATAGGACATTCAAGTCACAAATTAAAGTTATACGTTAAACATGCTGAACTATATTTCTTTATGACCAAAGTTTATCTGACTGATTAATACAGAATCTACGCACACAAAACTTCAACTAAACTTGATTAGATATCATGTGTAAATGATATGAATATGAATATGAATTAAACAATTAGTTTAGAAGTATAACTCATTTCAGCCTGTTCCGCTACAGACTTATAAAAACAATAAAAACAAGTTGAAAGCAAGCAAATATTTTTTCAACCATCAAATGTTCATGGTTTTACATATTATAGATTGTGCTATGAGTCCAAATGTAGTTATATAGATCATGTATATTCCTCACTATATTGACATTGACATTTCAACTTTAAAAAATTGGAAAAGAACAATCATATAAATTCAAAGCTACCAATCGCCAGTTATGTAAATATAAAGCTATCACCAAACACTTCTTGAAATAAGTCATTGCTTACATTGAAATAACATATGAAATTTAGAAAACTAAGACAATTCACCATAATCATTGCAAAAAAACAATCGGACAATCAGAAAATAGGTTATGTCTATTTTGGTATATAGTTTATCTGTCTCTGAAATGAATGAATTATTAATATAGATAATTTAAAACAAATGCAACATAAATACAATTCTCCTTATGACATTCGCATGACTATAAGACTATTACTATGTTTGGTTATGTTCTTTTCTGGAGCAAACAAAACCTAGACCAGTTCATATATATGTATATTAATTTAAAAAAAGAAATTTCAAAACGGCTTTAACCCATTACGCAGACAAAAATGCTATCACGAATATTATCGAAATCACATATATGTATATTAATTTTAAACAAAGAAATTTCAAAACGGCTTTAACAAATTACGCAGACAAAAATGCTATCACGAATATTATCAAAATCATAAGAATTTCGGAAACTTTTTTTTCTCGAGCTCAATAGTTTGGTTTGATTGTGTCCATGTTGGCGCTCCTATGTGTTTGGCAAATTCAAATGTATGTATTCATAAACGTTATACATCATTGTGATATTTTTCAAAGTGTGTGTTCATAATTAATGCAAAGATAGGTCATATCACGTGTTTCATATCGTAAATCAAGTATATACACTCTTACATTGAGCCTTTAGACATGTAAATTTCTCAATAATAATGAGGATGCAAATATGCACGATATATCTTTATATCGCATATTAAACCAGAACACAAAGAATGACCCAAATCATTAAGTCAAATTCAAAGGAACTTTACCCATTTCTATAACAAACATTTATATTCTTTAACAGATAAAATAACAAAATTTTATCTGTTATATTGAATATTAAAATACTAATTCTTAACTTTACCATTTGAAACCAATATCTTCTTTTTTCCTATACATGATCTTCCGTGAAGAAATATAAAACAAGTGTTATTTTGATTTCAAAGTATTAACGCTATTTGATGCGCTACAAAGAGTTCACTGTCTATGTTAAATCATCGTTAATTCTTATGAAAGATATTGATGCGAAATTTAATCAAACTAATTTACTCATGAAATATCTTCCATTTTCTAATTCTCATTATAATCAATCAACCACAGCAGACAAAAGGATCTTTCAAAATGGATTGTAACCCTTAATTTTGTGTAAGTGTATTTAACAAACATTTTTAATTTATGAGCAAAGACGCATTGATTCCTTAAACCGTTAGAAATGTTGGTAGCGACCCGTTGTGACACCATTGGTAATACCATTGGCCATACGACGTTATACATATCGTCATACTATTCGTCATTCAATTTTATAGTAATTCAAGCATGGGCCTTTCATATCTGACACCCAACACTCATTTCCCTCAATAACCACATCATGAATGCATCCTTGACCTTCGATCGGCAGTCGATGCCATTCTCCTTCTGATGTAAGGACAAGAACGCGATGATTAGTTGCTTGTCTTACAACGAGTAGAGATCCTTCTGAATCAATCCCACATAATTTTGGATACGTCAATTCAACACCGATGGTTTGACTGCACGATGTGATTGAGGTCTCGATTGTACCTTCTTGTGAATATACAATAATTTTTCCACTTGAACCAAATAAAGATATGTATATTCTGGTATCACTAGCTTGAATTGTGTTGAATTCAGATTTTCTGTAGCTGTTTATTGTGAATTTATTCAATTGTTCATATTGAATGCCAGAGGATTTCAATTGGGTCATAATGACACTTGCATTACCATCATCTAAGCTATACATGACGCTCCTGCAAATCGAAATATCACATATGTTACCATCAATGACCCTATGAGCAATTGTCCCATCTTTATTTACCTGAAAGAGACCGGCAGAACCAGATATGAACATGACATTTCCCGCGTCGATAATGGAGTAACATCGCTTCATTTCTTTGAAACAAAATGTCTTCGTCAAATTTCCATCCAGTGAACGAACTTCAATCGTGTTCTTAGTATAATGCTGGCACCAAAATTCGTCACCTAGCTTTATAAACCTTCCACATTGTACTGCTAATTTTATTTCGGAAAGTGGTGTAAAAGTCTTTTGAATAATGACAGTCAGACGATTGCTATTCAAAGATCTCGTGTATGAAAGTGTTCCAACGAGGTTAGAATCAGGCAATATTGATTTCACAAAATTGACGCCACATTCATCAAAAGTGTTTTCTGGTCCCTGCATTTTATTTGCTTTGATATTATTTTCTATGCTCCCTTTGAGTATTTTAAAAAGACTGGTACCTTGAACAACCTTGCGAGTAGCACAACTTAGCGAAATACCATTACGCTGGCTTTGAATTTGCATTTCAAATTTCTTGCGATATTTCTCAATCCTGGAGCAACTAATGTCCCTCTCTTTCTTTATTTTTGTTTTGATTATATTGCAATCGTCACGCACCCGGCGTACTATCTCTTCGCATGTTGTATCCAATTCTTTATCAATGTCTTCGAACGATTTCTTAAGTCCTTCTCCTTGAACAGTGACTTCTTCCAAAAGCTGTTCATTTTTCTCGATCACTGCTGTTATCTGGGCAGTTTCTTCTTCAATAACCGGTAAAGTAGCTTTCAGGCTATCTTCTATGGTAGCGCAATTATGTGTCTTGTGGTCGGTTGCATTACATATAAAACAAATGAGAAGTTCACACTCCTTGCAAAACAACTTAACGAGTTCTTTTGGATGGTGTTCACAATAAACGTGTTTGTCTATAACAACATGAAGATCATCAGATATTTCAATCCAGGAATGATTTTCGAGAGTTGGCCAGTCATTGTGATCATCCCGACATTTCAGGCAGAAATTTCTTTTACAGTCCAAACATCGCATGGCAGACGGCACAGTTTTACATTTGTTACAATTAGCCTCGACCGATTTCTCAGATTTCACGGCATCGTAAACTTCTTTAACGTATTGTAGTGATGTTACATCTTCCTTTGGTGTAACAAAATCACAAATAGGACATTTGACGGATGGTTTTGAACCCGCTATTTTGGGCTTCAAATCACCAATACAGGGTTGACAAAAGAGATGAAAACATCCGAGGGCATTCGGTTCTTTTAGTACATTGAGACATATAGGACACTTCATAGATGACAATGTTGGCTTGATATTTGCAGATGCCATGGTTTCAAATGGTGTTGATCTGTAATAATTCAAACAACAGTTGCTTAAATAAAACCAGTATATTGAATGCCTAATGACACATTCAAAGTTTATATAAAAGTAATTTAATGATCAAAATGATCATTTCAAGACACTGTACCAAGAGTAGCCTTAAAATTTATAAGGGATGCCTCGAAATAATGAAATAACATAATAAATTATGTTATTTCATTAAAAGATCATTAAAAGTTATATAATTGAAAGCATATATATAGGCTTACATTTCTGGATGATGCTTTTTAAAGTATATTTACATTAATATGGCGGATATTATTGTTAAACAAGCTGCTCCAAAAGGTGTTAAATTTATGTATTTAAATTAATGATTCAAGGATTAAAACAGTAAATCGGATCATGCTGTATAGCAAACAGACACATACAACCTATATTAATCAAAATTAACTTACCTAGTCACGTATGTCCTTTAATGTCTTTACTTAATAAACATTTGATAATCCCGTATGAATAACAGCACGTATATTTGGTTTATAGCAGATATTTTCTAAACATAAACTGTTAGTTGGCATGTAAAGTACTCGTTGGGTCAACACACTTATTGATCATTGACAGGTAAAACTTTGCATACATTTATATATGATTTGCAATGTCGATGATTACATATAGGCTGATTAAAGCTGTAAGGAGCAATATATCTTTCACTTTAACCTATATCTTGATAACATCATTTACCAATAAAAAGCATTGACTTATCATTTTTTTGCATATCCCGCAATACTTTAATCACATATTTTATATGTATATATATATATAATAAATCTTTCTTATATACACTTACTAATTTATTTTAAATTCATATCATACTACACATATATTTAACTGGTGACTGTTCATTTGTTCGAAGGTTCAACTGTCCGAAGGTTCACCTGTCCGAAGGTTCATCTGTCCGAAGGCTCATCTGTCCGAAGGTTACAAATGATTTTAAAGATAACAGCTTCTCAATCAGATGTGTCAATATGTTTCATCGTTTGTTAGAGATCATAATCAGGTTTCGCTTTTTCAATCTATGTTTTTATTATCGTTCCATGCATTTTTGCGCGTAGGCGAAATGACAGTTAATTCGTCAAATGTTCAAAATGTTTTACAATGTAAACAGGTCAAAATTGTGTCAAAAGCGGGTAAATTAACAGGTTTGAAATATTTTTTAGATATTTTAAACATAGTAAGCATGAAACATTTACTTTTTTAATTCCAAAGCAAACATGTATATTTTGTCCAGTAAAAGCCTTACATGCATATTTGCAATTAAGACCAAAACAGGCGGGTCCGTTATTTATATTTAAAGATGGAAAACCTATTAGTTCCTCTTATTTTAACACTATTATAAAGTCAACAATGACGTTGATTCTTGGATCTGATTGTGGTTATTCTTCGCATAGTTTTCGCATTGGAGCAGCAAGACATTGCTGTCAAAATGGCTATAGTAAAGAAACTATTTCTACTATGGGTAGGTGGCGTTCTAGTGCTGTAAACAAATATATTAGAATCCCTTCGTTTCGTGTTTAAGCGTTTTTTGTGTGTTAACCTTTTTTCGTGGTGTCTGTGGGGCTTTTATTTGTGGCGGTTTCTTGTTTTTCTAGCCTCCACAGACGTTAATGTATTCATAATCAGCTTAAAAGTACGTTTCATTTAATTACTTTGTTATGTTTATATCACTATATTAAAAAGGTGTCTTGTGTATAATATGTGTATTTGTGTTTCATAAATAAATGTACATGTATGTAAAATATCATATTCAACAAGTTTAACATACATATATGATAATTAAATACAAGTCACCTATCCTATTTGTCTCCATAGTTTTAACAGAAAATCGGTGACCGGCAAGCATAAATGGCAGTTTATTCTTGTAATAGGAGAAACGCGGTTTATGCTGCGGCGGCCGCTGATTGGTTACTTGTTAATCCAGACTCCCCCTCTGTCGGGGTATACCTATGCGCGTATCAACATGTGATCATTGTACGTTTTCAGCTTTTGTAAAAGCATCAATTCTGGTTTGCTAATAATTTTGGACACCCGCCTCCGCCCGAACTCCTCCTTTACATTTTTGATTTAACTTTCAATTTATTGTGTTGTTGTAATCAAGTTTCAATGTTATTTCAACAAGTTTAACATACATATATAATAATAAAATACAAGCCACCTATCCTATTTGTCTTCATTCGTTTTAATATAAAATCGGTGACCGGCAAGCATAACATAACCATTTTTACAACTTTTTTATGTATATTAAACAATGTCTGGATGCACCTATACGTCCACCGGTAAGATAAACTCATGTTAATTCAATTAGAGTAAATTAGAAAAAGGTCGTTTATAATTTCCTGTAATTCAAAATTGTAATTTGTACATTATGTTGTTTAAAATGATAGGAATAATGTGTTTAAACTGGGATTTCAACTGTTTCTCATGTATAGAAACAGGAGTACCCAACAAACGATTTTTAAAGGTCGGTAAAAAATACTGATTTTGGTATGAAAACAATTTATTTGCAGCTTAAGTTGTCAACATATTATTCCTAAAAGTGAAACATCTATCCCTTGCTTGTCAGTGAGGAAAGTCAGAAAATCGTTGCCAGCAAAAACTTTGCCAGCAAAAAAATACTATTAATGATATTTCATGCCTTTCTCTAACTTCACCAAAAAAGTAAATTACCATGTGTCAAGCAACAAAGTTTTTGTGTAAAATGTTAATTATACGGACCCTATTTCGTGAAAATAAAAATGAAATTTTCTTATGTGTTCTGTTCTGTGAAAAAAAATCAAGACAGATTTTAAAGGGCGCCCTACGGACTTTTTTCCTCAAATTCATTTTACAAAAATATGTTCTTTTTTTTTTGAAAATATAGACGGACTAATCGAAAATTGACGCACTTTTCAATAACTTTTTAGCTTTTATGTTGATATTTTCCTAAAGTGGGTTTTCTTTGTCATTGTTCTGTATATGAATAAAACACACAATTATCACCTTTTAAAATAATGTTACTTAATTTGAAGTTATGAATCTTAGTTTCGATATATGGCTCATTACAACTTACAATGATGGCCACGTGCTATAATCGAAAAATGACGCACCTTTGCTTTGGTTAAGATAACCGGTTCGGAAATATAAATTCGATGTTTATATGATATTTGTTTTGTGATTTATGTATTTTGGGTATGATAAATCCTTAAAGTGTTTGGAATTTTCTACATTTGCGGCGTTTATAAAGTCACTCTATCATAATACATAAATAGTGCCTTAAATTAACTAATTTAAGCTATGTACTCGCATATAATGTAAGAATTATTACATTCAACATATAGGATAAGCGAATTTTACCTTTATTTTGATACCTTTGCGTAAGTGAATATCGACAGATTAATTTCAACGTGTAATATTATTGTTTGAACTCATAAATACATGTAATGTATATAACTTGTAGTTGTAGTGGTGAGTTATGAAAGTATACTAATCATCCATTGAACTGTCTTAAATTCTGTTATTGTTTATCAATTCGGCATATCTGATAATACAATATGTATTTTATATCCAAAATCCTTTTATATCATTGGGCGTTTGTTATAAGAACAGGGTGCGTCAATTTTCGATTATGCACCTGGTGCGTTCTTATAGCATTTAATTCATTAGATACTGATATCATGATTCATGATTAGAAATATTGCTTTATGAGTTTAAAGAGATATGATAGTGTGTTCTAATGATATACACATCGATGGAAAAGTCAAACGGTTTTATGAGATATTCGAGTCAAACGCTTAAAAGAACCGGAAAAGTGCGTCATTTTTCGATTAATCTGTCTATGACTTCATTTCGCTTATTTAGATGGTTAGAATCTGGAGCGGAAACCGCGTAACTTTCATAAAAATGAAAATCATATTTCTTGCTTTTACTACCTGATATCAATAAAATTCTAATGGAGTTAACTTAGATATATCTCCGAATTGAATAAAAATATAAAAATTCCATAGATTCATTAAACACAATATTTATAAAGGTGTTCCTTTAATTATTACATCTAGAAGGTGATTTGTGAAAATTTGTAGATGGATCAGTTTTGAAAAAGGGTCACCTTCTTTGGGAACACCTCGTGGAATGTTCTTAGGATTTTCCAGTAGAATAGTCATTTCACAGAATAAATCGCTGTGAAATAACTATTCTGCTGGAAAATCCTAAGAGCATTCCACGAGGTGTTCCCAAAGAAGGTGACCCTTTTTTTTCAAAACTAATCCATTTACAAATTTTCACAAATCACCCTCTAGCTGTAAGATCAAATTTTGCTATCCAATTTTTGATTTAAAAAAACTTGATATCTGACATTTTACACGACAATGTCCCATGGCTCTATTGTTTTCTCGATGGGAATATACAAGTTAACTAACTGGCCTACTTAATACATTCTTATGCCACACTGTTTTCAGTGGAAATATTTAGCCTAAAAGTATATACCCCACTGTTGAAATCTATGCATTGAATTTAAAGGCATCTCGAGAACAATAGAGCCTTGGGACATATTCGATACCTAACACTTTCTCGCGGACATGACAAAAATCTCTCGGCTCCGCCTCGCGATTTTTGTCATGTCCACTCGAAAGTGTTAGGTATCCTATATTTGTTTGGTTTTAAGAGCCCTAATGGTCTTTTATGTGATCCTTTTGTTATTGAAACTGTCATTTGTCATTTGTCATTTGAAGTCTTATTTTAATACTAGGCAATTTCTCAATATTATGCGTCTCAGCTCCCGAAGATATGGGGTGGGGGGGCTGTTTTTTATGGGTGCCGGAGTTGATGTGTATTGCAAGACATTTTTAGTATGTTATTGATAAATCGGACAAGTGAACCTTCGGACAGATGAACCTTCGGACAGATGAACCTTCGGACAAATGACATGGAACCTATCCAACTACATTACCTGAGAGTATCTCCAAAATATCCACAGATCTTTCCAGGAATCTCACACACGAAATCTTTGGAGAAAACCTGGAAAAGCATAGTTTGATCGCATTTATAGAATGTTTTCTTGGTTCCAAGTAATTTAGGGATATTTCACTGAGCTCATTTTGATATGTATTTTCTTATTATTGTTAAAATGTTTGATTCTATTTCTCAGTGATAGAGCAGAATATCAAAGGTATAACTTGTATGATAAAACGTGCAATACTTAATGATTACAAACAATTAATTAACTAATAATTTATGCCATCAGTAACACAGTCATTAATGAAGTACTAATGAAGTTGTTGAACCATGTGATCACAGCACTAAAAGTGATAAATGAATCGAAGTAATGGAGATAGAGGAACTGTTTGTCCATCGTGATTTATGTCTTTCTCCCAATGGGCAAGATATTTTAGTCATTCGTTATTGTGGGTCTACAGACATAAATGTCTATTTTTAGTAATAAGGAAACAGGCCCTTTAATAATAAATGATGTTGTCTACACCACAACTATACATCCCAAAGTCATTACGAAATGTCTATACATTGATAGCTCTGCACCCGAAGTGGGACGTTTGAAAAGATGTGTAAATGTGTTTACGTACCCACGTCCAGTTATTTCCACTTTGTAGATATCTGGTTGCAGTCTCTCTACGCAAGACACTTGTGACACTGTTTCATTTATCACGCAGGGTTGCAACTGCCTGTCCTGGTAATTAGGGTCCGGGATATCACAGACCCAACGATATTCCCGACTAGAAACGCAAATATATATGACAAGAATGAATATTAATACAAATATTGATAATGGTCATTATTAACAAAATGCACATATTATGTGTGTGTCAAATATCATTACGTATTGTTTAATGTTTTTGTTGTTTAAACCGAAATAAATCAGTGAGTTACAAATGAAGCGTTTTAGCAATATAGTGTACCTTTGCAAATGACTAAATCACTTTCAAGTAAAGAAATTTACAATTATATACCACCATCGATACATACACATATGAAACCATGAGATTAACCTCCACATTCAGATGGAAAATCTAGTTATATCTAACCATAGAGTCTATGTGTCAACCTATATGTTTACGTAGAGGGGTGTGTCTATAGGAATCTATAATTCGCGGACACGTCAAAACACGATCACGGTCTCTCAAATAACATGTGTCCGCGAGTTATGGATTCCCGCGAATTCCAGATACACTCCTCTAATTTGATGCACTACCATTCCAATGCTTGATTCATTTCAATTTGGCTGGAATTTAACATTATGCAGACGCTCTGCAGAGAAAACGTTAATCGGTATCGGACTCACTAGATTACGTATGATGACGTATTCGAAATTATTTTAAGTCTGCTTTCCCAAGTATCTGTATTGGTCAAGTATTTGCTCTCTGTTATCCATGTTCTCTGAGAAAAAATGTTGTACGGATCATGCCATAGCACTTCAGGAAATTCACAAGATTTGCAGATTCCTAATTCAAACAAATATATAAATACACCAGATTTATTTAAAATAATCATCAAAATAAAAGGAACATAGTGTTTCATACACTTTACATGATCTAGAATGATTTAATATAACGTAGATGTTAAGACATACATGCCATGAAAACTTGTCATTTTAGCAAGTTCGATTCAATGGGATTTTTATTGAATTCATGAGCAAAATGGGTGTTCATGATATTCAGTTATTTTTGCTCCAATTTGTATCTGTGATTCATGAAAATTTACCTTTAAGGTTAAACTTAACTCTGTGGTCCCGTACCACCCCACTCATAAAAAAGGAAAATATAAGGGAATGTCATTTTCTTGAATTGTCATATAAAATAAATCACAATATCTTATATAACGTTACGCCTAGTCTTGCAGATTGAGTTGTTTTGACATCTGTGGTCAGTATGGATCCTTTATGTGAGATGGATTGAAATTGATATATGACAACCGTGCGTGCATTTCCATGTGCGCAATAATTGTGGGCCAGCAAGTGAATATTATTAATTCATTACTGTTTTAAATGGTTTAATTTTAATATTATAACCATTTTATCCATATGATCATTAAACATTAAAACAAGAATATATTCTGGGTGACTTGTTTTTAGTCAACTGTGTTTTGTTTCTTATTCTTTCTTTGATGTAAAAAAGGCAAAGAACCCTTTTATGCATTATATCATGATTAAAAACACACCATCAAATGACATTATCGCTCGAAACAGCCGTTCTAAAACTCAATTTCTAATTTGATTGCTTTGGGAGGCGTTAAGATAGCCCCACCCTCCTTCAATTACTCGATACAGACTTGTGCCCAAATTAAGGATGGAAATTGAAATATAGTCAGACATAAAACAAATAAACAAGACCAGCTAGTTGATAAGATTCTATGTGATGATGGAACATATATGAATTTCCCTATAGACATACATATGTCTGGTGCTAAAAATAGGTTGCAACCTTGTCTCAGCAATTTAAAAGAAATTTGTTAATAGTAATGATTTAGAGAAAAACGTGTCGTTATGAATGGAGTTGATGACTCCAAATGTATAATAACTGTATGGACAAAAATCTGAACTAATATATTTAATTCATATATTTTTTGGTCACATAATGTTAGAAATAGTAGATTCTTTATTTGTTCGGTGCTTAAGCACTCTAAGGGCCTAGCTATTTGTCTTAATTTGGAGCGTTGAGGGACGACAGCGATTCAATGTCTGATATGCTCTCTATAGAACTTTGTCATTCCCATCGTTAACTTTTGCTGCTAATGTGGCTGGGCCCTTAATAAACTTGTCAATAAATATTCAAATAACATTATATTTCACCAACTATTATAAAAATGCTGTAGATAATTCAATAAAAATGGAAAATCTTACGTTAAATATTTATTTAAATAGCTTGATAAATAACTTACCTATCAGAGTCAGTCCAAGCAAAGTGCTCAAGCAATAACACATCAAATGAAAATAAAACATATTCCATATATAATAGTCTACTGGTTGAAAAGTGTATTAACATCCAATCTCAAAAACTAAATATGATATTTTCGTCTTTCAATATTGTCGATATAATGATATGGACTGCTACTTTATTTCGAAATGTTTACTAAATATCTTTGTTATGTTATTTTATGCAATACAATTGATAATATACATATGCATAAAACATATTGTACGTGTGCATTTTACAATGAATTTATTCCACAAATATAGGTAAAACAAGAGAAGAATTCTAGAAAACTGTCAGTTTTTTGTCATTATCCCCCTTCGTCTCGGCGTAACAAGTGAGAACAGGCTGTATCCGTGAAAGTGACATTACCAAATGAGGATTCGATCAAAAACAAGATTTGCCTCTCTTAACGAACCGATTTTATGTCAAAAGACATTAAGCTCACGAATAACAATTGCTGGTAGGTATTACCTAAGAGTGTAATAGATTTTCCAATGAGTTTAAAGGTATCAATTACGCTTGGTTGTGGTACATATATATTATTTGCTACAAATGTTGTTATTTATGATAATCTTTGGCCAATCTTTGATTGTTCATCTTTCACAAAGACCGTTTTGCAACGTGACAAAAAGACGCTACCCCGAAAAGACAGTGTCAGTAGGTTTGAAATGAAAGAAAACAGGACCCATATACTCAGCTTTAACCTTTACCTTAAACTTGCATTTTCTCAAGCTATTCATTAATTTTAGGGGATGGTTCAAGTTGGTTCAAGGAGATCTGAGAATATAGATACAGGACATACGCATCTTTACATTGAGACAAAGTTGATCTAGCACCAGATTATGTAAAACTCAAATTGAAGCTTGGATTTAGATTTGGGAAACGCCCCCATTCGACTCAGCCAGGTGACGGCGTTTTCAATGCCAGCTATACAATATAACTCTCCTTCCTAAATTTCCTTTCTTTGCATACTTCTTCGACGGCGCTTATCATCTTACCGGATGGGATTAGGTTTTTAATGCAAACGGACACATCCGACACATGAGAGATAGATACCCTGGATTGTATCAAGTAATCCATCAATATGAGTGACAACTTCCGAAGAAATAGTTTTGGACAATGCGAATCAACAGGCATTTAAATGAACGAAAAGTTATTGTCATACCAATTAATTACTTTGTATATCTATGTATAACTATTGAAATTCACATTCATTTAGAATGTATATGATATATATATATATATATCTATATGCATGCATTTATATTATTTTAGATAAATTGTGCAACAAAGCAATTATTTATTTCTCTGGGTGATTATTGAATTTGATTCGCTGAGGGTCTTATGGTCCAGGAATCATCTGGGTTAATTTACTATATTTTATAACCAATTTCGCAGACACAGAGGCAAAGGGCCACTGACCGGATCATTACCCTTAATTATTTACTTCCACAGATCAGAATAAACTTAAACAAAAATCAAAACCAACTTATTGTTTTCCTAATTAAATGAAAAGATGCACCACAGAAAAAAATAATGGAAAATAAGTAAAGTACATATTCCAACTTCCATGTCAGTATAATTTTGAATATTAGCCAAACACAATGTATATTTTACAAGATAATAATATTATCTTGTAAAATATCTTACATATATCATTAATATATGTAAGATACTTATAGTAACAAATTGCGAAGTCGGAAGCTACATTCTCGAATTATCAAAACAATTAGTTATTAATGCCAATTTATCTTCAATTCATAAACTTTGCTATAGAAATGATTGGAGCATTTAGTAGAATTGATAAGTGATCGAAAATTTCTATTTTTTTAAAAATTATTATCGTGAAATAAAAATGAAAGATCTTTAGAATGTAGATACATACGCGTTTTCATGTAGACTTATGCCCTTACAAAGCACACATTTGTTTCATAGAAAACTGTTATATCTAGTGTATAGAACCAATGGGGTTATACATTGTCATCACATAAGACGCATCTGCTGAACTTCAGTGACGTCTACAAGATTTGGACTTCCTTGGGAGGGGAGGCAAATCCTAAATAGCCTCATATGATTCTCATATGTTAAGGATCGTTCACCGGGAACAGGCCGAAAAAAGCTCGAAACCCTGTTTGTTATTTTTTATAACAATTTCACTCCAAGAAAAAAGCGCATAATCCAAACACACAAATTACGCGCTTTTTTTCCTGGAGTGATATTGGTATAAAAATACATAACAAACAGGGTTTCGAGCTTTTTCGGCATGTTCCCGGTGAACGATCCCTTAAGTGTTTAATCTTAAGTCATGAAATGAAAACACGAGGGAATAGCTCAATGCAGATATCTATATTTTTTATCATAAATATTACAATAAGATGTAATCACCTTGGAACAGAAGCCTTAACGAAAATTGAAATGGTTCATTTCATCAAGTAGTCAATCAATAATCAATAGTCAATAAAAACTGCTTATTAGAAAATTGTGAATACACCTGGCCTATTTTGAATAATTCTCTAAGCAACTAAGATAAAAAGATGGTTCTTAAATTTTTTTATGCTGGAACGCATGTTCTAAAAACCGCAATCTAGCTTGATTTCCCTGGGAACACATTCTGGGAAGAATCGGTTTAAGGTCATATTCGTTTAAGGGAATTTAAAGATTTTGAACTGCAATAATTGCCACCCTTACACGTTCATGTAATCTGATACCAAGGTGCTGCAGCTGCTTGTGATGCAACTGGTTTAACTATCGACTGAATAATACAGTCTTATAAAAAATGTTTTGTTTTTCGGCCCGATTATAACAGCACCGAAGCGCATATATGGCTCCAAAAGGGGAATATATGGCAATGAAAGGGGTTCATTTGCATCTTAATGTTATGTCTGTTGATGATCATGCAGTCCTGAGAGATTAGGTTGAAACCTATTTATATCGAATCTATAAATAAACAACATAATGATATGTTATAATATATACTCGCATGGACCATTCTAGTAATTTAAATAGCTTTTTCGCTAAATCGCTAAAGTAACTACCGCCTTGATCAATGTAACTCTATCCAATTCTTTTGTTACATGAATAAAAATTATGATTATTCATTAACGCGTCATATTACACACTGTCGTGATGCGTCGATCTATTCTTAACAATGATATAAGTCGGAGACATAAATCGTCTTTTAAGTCAATTGAAAAAAAGTATTGCATAACTAATATACATGATAATGATTAAATGACATTTCTTAAGGTTCTGTACACCCATTGATTATATTTCTTAAATTTTTGGCCTCTTAATTATGTTCCACATTAAAGGAAGCAATCGATATCAAATTCCCAAAATATAGTCCAAAAAAGGTACAAATCTGCAAACCTTTCCGAAAGATATATTAAACTACGTATATCTCATTTTTCAAATTACAAACGATTCCTTAAATCTTGGTTATTAGAGTTTAGGTGATGTAATGAATTTCGGCTCAGCATCGCATTCAATAATTCATCACTATTTTTTACTGATACAGATTTACATATTGTTTTAATTGTACACAGTCCGGAAAAATTAATACCTACTTGATTCTTATTATAAAATTTGAGTTCGTTTATTTATTTTCTTGCTTTCGTCTGTAATCTGTCATAAGCATGTGTCAATGGACAAAATCACATGACATGGCACATTCAGGTACCGCGTTCCACCTTAATAAGTTTTTGTAGACTTTTGCAACAAGGAAATCTGAGAGGCTGAAAAACACACCTTTGATAGTTTATGAATTTCACGAATAAGCACAGGGAACGAGTGAATATGCACATAAATAGTTCAAAATGATGTGAAGCGTATTAGCACAATGATAAAAAATGCTGCATGGTTGTTATCAGGTTATTAGATATATTGCGCATTAATTAATTTATTTGCATAAACATAATGTGAGAGAAAGGATTAACAGCAAAGATGGATAATTTGAAACATATATCTTTGATTTATCTAATGTGTATTGTATTGTGTTATCATTCAGGTGAGAGCAAAGCAGTACAAAATCCGGATATTTATAAAAAGTGTGATTTTGAAGCGAAGTGATAGGCAATATCCCAATCGTGTTCCCTCTAAATTCAATCGTTGTATAAATTAAGAAATATGAATATCAGTCAATAACGCGGTCTTTGTATTATTAAATTTTCATTTATAATCATGCATATTTGTAATGTGAAAATGTATAAATTTTACCACTAGATTACTCATTATTTAGATAACTTTGATATCTCAATTATCAAATGCTTTCCTGTACTCATTATTGGTATATCAAAAGTTCGTTGATATGTATACATTACCAAGATGTTATACTAAGCTGTGCTAATTAATCATTTAGGACACGCCCAAGACTGGAACCGACACACCGGACCGACCACCAATCCAGTGCTCTTATCAACGCTTCGACAATCTACTATTCACGGTTCTACAAACCCACGATCAACAACACCGTATCCCTATATTTCTCATTATGGATCCACACATAGGAGTACATACAGGAGCAGCAACCAGCCTGTTCCTTCAACGACGGGTCCGCACTATGGTTCGACAACAAGGCCGCCAGGTGAGGAAACTAAATACGCGTGAAATCATTTATCATCCCCATTTATGTATTTTATAGGTAGATTCTATACTTTTTCAGTTTAATGTTCCTCAAAACTAATTGACTTATGGATTCCCTGAAGTAATCACTTTGATTAACCACCAGGTAAAGAAGATAGAGAAGGGTCATTTGGGGTAAAACAGGAGAATTATTGTAATTAGGTATATAGATACGCGAAAAATCATATTACATTCCCAATCTATGCAATTAAAGGATAGAAGAAATTATACTATCACCGTTGAACCTATAATCGATCAAACAAAATGTCACATGCTTCGATCCACAATTGAAGTTCAACGTCAGTATAACTATTCAAACGCTATAGAAATTAAACTATATTTTATTAATCCCCATTGCCTTTAGGAGTATATTTAATAATAACTTTAGGAAAAGTATATCAATTAATGTAGTTGATAAAACAAACTGACATTTTGAATGTTTTTTTTTTCATTCAAGTGGTATCCACAACACGCCACATGCCTTCCCACTACTCCTCCATGCGCCCCTCCTACCCATCAACCATGATCAGTACCACCAGAACCCCATCAACCACTCACATGCCCAGCGACGACCCAATGCAAATATCCATCCTCTACAACTACAATTACAACACATATATATCGCCGGACCGGTCGGGATGGGAGGCGAGGAATCGGGATGTAGTAGCTACGGCGGCGGGAGTACCGAGGTCACGAATTACGGGGTATTCGCTGGTTAGGACGAGCGCGGGTGAGTTAAGCATGAGGGCATATCCACGTAACTTTGACATAGAAATCATGAAATCAAGTTCATAATAGAGTTGTATACTGTTGTTTTTCGGATAGAACGATGTCCAAACCATACAAAATCGTAAAATTATGTTGATTCGGTCAAAGTCTCAAATTGAAATAAGCTTTATTGTAAGCATGTTATAAATTCAGAATTTCTATTCAGGATTTTGACCTTTTCATATGTGCTCGTCAAATTCAAAATATTGATCTTAAGTACTGGTTATTTTAACTTTTGATTTATACACCTATATAGAGCCCATGGGTAAAGTCAAAGTTGTGTTCCTTGAGGCTGACTTTATATGATATTTGATTGTTTCATTCATCAAAAAGGCATGTAACGTACGTAACGAAAAGTTCTTCTTGTTTTTATATCAATCTAATGAATAAATGTAAAGTAAATCTTTTTTTATAATATCCTCTTAGCTAATACCTCAATACAATAGAATATTAATCGTTTTGATTATCGGACCTCTTAACGAAATATAAATGTTTGAATTGTGT
>LQRL01018940.1:0-10394 GCA_001703475.1 Hydroides elegans
CAAATGCTTTGGAAAAATCGAGGATCGCGACATCGGTTTGAGTTCCACTATTGTAGTTTTTCATCAGGTCGTCGATGGTTAATAGAAGTTGGGTTTCGCAGTACCCAGATCGGAAGCCATGGTTCAGTGATGTGCGTATTTGATGTTTTTCGAGGTGATTCAGGAGATGTTTGCAGATTATATGCTCTAATAATTTACATGATATTGAGGTTAGTGACACAGGTCTGTAGTTTTCAGGTGAGTGTTTGTTGCCTTTTTTTGAAAATGGGTGTGATGTTTGCGTCCCTCCAATCTTTAGGTATAGCGCCTGTTTGTAACGAGTCATTAAATAAAGATGTGAGGGCCGGGGCTATTTCCTTTGCACATTGCTTCAAAACGATGTTTGGTATGAGGTCTGGACCAACTGCCTTTGTGATGTTGATGTTTTGGAGTAATTTACTTACTCCTTCGTCATTTGCTACGAGGTTGTCGATTGTTGGATAGCGTTTTGATGGTGTAGGTATGTTACCATCAGATTGTGTGAACACAGATTTGAATTGGTTTAATAATATTTCCGCTTTGGTTTTACTGTCATAGCATAGGGCGCCGTCTAGTTTTAAGGGTGATATTCCAATACTGTCTCTTTTCTTACTTTTAATATACCGCCAAAAGGGTTCGCTGTTCTTCTGTTCCATGCCCTTATTTATTGCCCGCATGATGTATTCCTGCTCAGCCTTTTTAAATTGCTTTTTACATGCTTTTTGGAATGATTTATATTTGTCCCAGTTTTTTGACAGTTTCGCTTTTTTTGTAGATCTTAGCCTTTTTCTTTAGCTTATTCCGTAGTTTGGTGTTCATCAACGGCGGACTGTAGTTCTTCTTAATAAACTTGGAGGGAACATGTTTTTCTACGGCTTTGTTGATGCCTTGTTTGAGTATTTTCCACTTTTCTTCTATGGGAGCATCCGACTTTATTATGGCTTCTGATATTTGAACTGCCTCTTCTGCGATTTTGTCCCAATTTGCCTTGGAGTATTGATATATTTTCCGCTTTTGCTGTTTGGCATATTGGGGTCGAATGTCGATGTCGGAGATTGTTATGGCGTGATCTGAAATGCCAGATATGCTTTGACTAGACTTTACTAACGAGGTGTTAGTAGTGAAAACAAGGTCCAGGATGTTGTTCTCTCTTGTTCGTTCGTTGTGTATTTGTGCTAGCCCGTTGTCGTTGGCGAGATTTATTAGAGCATCTTGTATATTTCTGTCTTGACTTTGGTTATCAGTAACACAGTTGTTCCAATCTATGCCGGGGCAGTTGAAGTCACCACCTAGTATTATTTGCTTTTGACCCCCTGGGGTCAGTTTTGTGAGAGAGTTATTTAGTTCATTTAAATCGTTGAGGTTTCGATGTGGCATATAGAATGAGCATACGTATAGATCTTTTGCTGATTTTAGGTTGATCTTAGCCCATACTGACTCACAGTTTGTGACTAGATCTGGTTGTTCGGTCGCTGTGATGTCCGTGTGTATACCTAGGAACACACCGCCACCCTTGGTGTCTCTGTCGTTTCTGAAGATCTGGTAGTTTTCTGGGAAAACTTCGGCGTTTTTTATTGCGGTTTTAGATGGGGATATACCAGGTTTAATTCCCTCTAGCCATGATTCAGTTCCAATAATTATGTCTGGTTTCGTATAATCTACAACGGAGTGGAATTCGGCTTTTTTGTCGTAGATGCTACGACAGTTTATGTTCATGACACGTAGATTCTATTCTTTTGTGCGATATTTGACGAATGAGTTTCAGTGGAGTTGATGGATGAGCAGCTTGCTTTGGGTCCGAAAGATGTATGGCATACACACAAAAAAACCTGATAAATTCGGACACCCAAGGAACTGAGCAAAAGTGTCTGGTTTAGCCTTTTCATATTTTCTTGAAAGGTCTAGTATATCCATGTATGTGTTTGATTCGTTGACAGGTTCATGGTGGAAATGGCAGAGGCTATATGTTTCAATATACCACGTGAAAAAAACACAAATTAAACGACTTTTGGTTGTATTACTCTAATTGTAAAGGCGTATGTATTTTATTCGTTGACGCGAAATAAATATGTATGACTTACTTGACTTATGGGCGTATTCCTCTCCGAAACCTTGCTCTCTCCGTGAATTCTCTGCGCCAGTCTGGCGCACGGGCAACATAGCTGTTTGCAGGTTTTCAGACCACATGCCCAAACCGATTGAGTCTTTAATAACGTCTGTTATTGTAGTGTTCATTTGCAAGGCCTTTCTCATTGCTTTGTTTCTGACTCGGTCGCTTCACACCGGAGATAGCTCTCAGACATCGCATTTCAAATGCCTCAAATTTTCTTCTATCTTCGGACTTCATGGTCCATATCTCGCGGGCGCACGTTGCAATTGGAAGGATGAGCGCTTTGTATAGTCTCACTTTCAGGGGCTTGCTTATTTCACGTTTCTGCCCGATTGGAATCTTCATTCTACCGAATGCAGCTGAGGCTAGCGATATCCGTCTTCTCATGTCGTCGGAGGATTCGGGACTACGCTTCCGAGGAACACAAACTCTTTGACATGCTCGCCTTCACTTCCGTCTAGTACTACGGCCTGGTCACCTGGGAATATGATCTTACATTTCGCGCCATTTATCTTCATGCCCAATTTATTGCACGCTGCGTCTAGCTGTTTGGTACTTCCTTTCAGCTTTTAAAAATGGGGTGGTATAGGGTGGTATCATCTGCATACCTTATATCGGTGGAAAAGATTCTGTTAGGGCTATTGTTCGGTCTAGATCGCTCAGTTTTGTTTTCATAAAGAATTATAGGAAGACATTGAACAGGGTTTGGACAGGAGACAGCCTTGTCTAAGACCCACGTGATCTTCAAATCACTCAGTTAGCTGGCCGTCTATCGCAACTGCGCATTCCATATTGTTATATAGTTCTTCCACTAGTCGGACTATCTTGGGGTCAACGCCGATGGCTAGGAGCATTTACCATAGTGCTTTCCTCCATATGGTGTCGAAGGCGGCTTTAAAATCTATAAAATTAAAATGAATGAAGTGGCACTTGGTGTTATTTTGCCTTTTTGATTATTTGTCGAACGATAAATATGTTATCGACCGTTCCACGGCCTGGTCTAAAGCCGAACTGAGTCTCTCCGGTAGACTCTGCTGTTTTTTCTGCATTCTGCTAAGGAGTACTCTACTAAAAACTTTTCCAGGGATGGAGAGTAGTGATATTGCGCGGAAGTTCGCGGGCGTTTGCTTTTCGCCTTTCTTGTGAATCGGGGTTACCATCATCTGCGCCCAGTCCTTTGGTGTTTTCTCAGTGTCATATACCCTGTTGAATATTTTACGCAGCATCTCCACCATTGGGTCACCACTTGCCTTAAGCACCTCAAAGGTTATGACATCGATTTCTGGGACTGTCCTGTTTTTCATACTCGCGATTGCCTTTTTTATTTCATCTGTTGTTATTTCCCCTTGGGTCTCAGCGTCCGGTGGGGGAGGTGGGATATCTAGGATCGCTTCCGGTTCGTATGGAAATTTGGTGTTGAGATGTGCTTCAAAGTTTTCTTGCCAGCACTCCAGGACCTCGTCTTTGTTTGTATGGGTGTTGCCACTTTTGTATTTTACCATACTGAAGGGCTTCTTTCCTTTCCCTTCTATATCACGAACATGTTTAAAGAGATTGTGGCTATTGCTCCTTTTAAAGTCTATTTCTATTTCTTCTACTTTTTCTTGCATTTTGTTGTTTTTATTGGTGTTTGACTGCCTTTTTAACTTCATTGTTCAATTTCATGTATTCTTCGCGCTTTGCCTCATCAACTGGGGAGTCAAGCATATCTCATGTAGCCTTGCGCCGTTGTGCACAGGCCTCATCGATTTCTGGTGATAGGTCTCGGACTATGTATGATTGATATTCAAATATGCAAATCACAATCGATGCCCAAATAAAGTGTTATTTAACATCAGAATATGGAAAATATACCCCTCCGTCAAATGACCCGTCTAAGCTTTGAATCTTAGTATGATGTATTCTAAAGCGTGTGGTTTCGTGCCACAACAAAGTAAAACTGTTGAATGCCCTTTATCCATGATCACTGCTCCTTCTCTTTATAGGGCCCTTGTGGCTAAAGCGTAAAATTTTACACAGAGACCATGCCTTATTAATCCCTCTGTCAGCATAAATAAATTTACAATGTAATTTAAATTGACGGAGAGCTTTCATATGGGTAAAACCGTACAGTTATTTTCAGACATTATTTGTCATTAGTAATTTATTGTGCGGATTAGTCAGGTGAAAACTAGTCAGGTGAAAAAAAAAACTTTATATTTTATATTTTGTTGCGATTTGGGTGTCCGGTGTCCGAAGTGTCCGGATTAACCAGGTTCTGAAATGGTATAAAATATAGGAAAATAAAACGGGACTGAGAAAAACCGTTCGGTTTAGCGACATGTCCGGTCTAGCGAGGTGTCCGGTCGCAAGGTTTTACTGTACTTGGTAAATAACCACATTTGTAGTTGATGGGCTCCGTGCAACATTGTGTTAAGTCTGAAATCAACGTTTTAAGCGAAAGGACATTGACGATTTTTAAATTGATCATTTATATAAGGATTGACAAGTGGCTAAATAATAGATTTATTATTATCGCATTGATCTTGAAGCGAAATTTAAGCATTAAACATGGATTTATACACATTTCATTATATTTTATCGAAACATGTTGGGTCGACTTAACACATTGTTTGACATTGAAGAGTTAATGAATATTGGAAAAAAACTAAGAGGACAAAAAATGTTTTATAAAAATACAAAAATGACAAAAAAAGGAAAATACATTGTGCAATGATGCCAGCAATGGTTAGAAAAGAGTTGAGAAAATATGTGACTAATAATTGATTAGAGGTAATAAGACGGAGATGCTCTTCTTTTTCTGCTGCTACTGCGACAAATATGCACATATGTTGGATTTAATTCATGTGCGGATTTAGGGAGCGCGGAGGGGAGGGCGGATTAGGGATGCGTTTGCTCTTATATGAAATAAATTTTAAAAAGTTCTTATATGAAATCAATTAAAAAAAAGAATCGATGTTCCCAGTTTGGGCTGGTATTTTATGCCATTGACGCCTCGACTCAGAATCATCTGGATCCGCGATTTAAATGCAGCAGCTTAAACATTTCTGATGGGATTTTAGATCAAAAGATCAACCTTCTTGATTGAATAAATGCTAAATACATGACTAGTTATATTTATTTTTCTATTTAATATTCAAGCTTAGAAACAAACAATATTAGAACAATTGGGCAACAATGAGTTCATCATGGAGATTAAAACATATTTTTTCGGGAAAACATGTTCATGTAAATTTGTATTTAAATTCAAAAAATATTTTTAAGTATATAAATACGCCACATTCAAAAATTAAATGATAATGAAAAGAAATAAATAAATAATAAATAAATACTGATGGATACTTGAAAATATCCACAACACAACTATATAACGAAAATTCAAATGAAATTTAGTAAATGACGCTTAACTAGTGAATCGTTCTAGGGAATAAAATGCGAAATTGCAATCAAAACATAGAGCTCTTGCATATAATTTTATTATTAAATCAGTTTCTTGTTTCGCCATTATGTGTTGGTAAGATTAAGAGCGTTCAATATCAAGAGCGTCACGTGGGCAGTCACAATTTAGAAATACATTTTCGAACTTTTACATATGTTAAATATGCAAATTAATTGTAAATGATCTTTCACAGATAGATCACCAAACTATGAAATTCAATGACAATGCAGTTTCAATAAGTTCAATTTGAATATTGTTGTGCAAAACCTCCCACTATATTTTAATATAATTTCAGAAAATTTATCATTTTATTAAAAAATAAGTAAAGAACTATGACTAGTTAGAAAAGAAAATGCAAAATTATATCCTAGTTATAATATGTCTGCATCGCACAACAATTAGAGTTTAACTCCATGAATATTCAAAGCAAAAATATATCTACAGGTTTCTTTTGCAAATGTATTTACTTAAATATGACAGTAATATTTTAAAATCAAAATGTTCACAAAAATATGACCTACCTCGTTCGACGTTGATAAACATTTTTACATTTTTCATATGAGTTTCTTTTATGAATTATGGATTGTCTAATATATGACACATTAAAAGAAAATAATAAAAAAAATAAGGACAAAATATACAATAGCCAATTTTCAAGTGAATTATTCAAATTATATGTACTCAAATTGCCTTATCATTAGTGTGTTTTATGTTATTTTATGTTCATATTTACTCAAAATAGTTGCTTTATTCAAAGAGCTTCATTGTTTTCAATATTTGTAGCAGAATCAATGGAATCTCAACCACTGCTGAGTGTATTCATGCATCACAACATTAAAATCAAGCAAAGCCAATTTGACATTCAAATTCCTGTTTGACACCACACATTTTCACATGTGCATTTTGATTAGAAATAGTAACACACTTTTTTTTTATTATTGACATTCGAATGATAATAAAATATTTGGTTTGATTTGATGTTTGATCATATCTGATTTTCTGTTGAAACCATTCCCACAGAACTAGCAGTCGTGGTTTGAGTTGCATCCAACTTTATTTGGTTACGAAAATAAGGCAATGTGCTTAATGTATTTCAAAAGTAATTGCGTTGATAATTGATACCAATGTTTTTTTGCAAGCATGCACGTGGAGACGACTTTCATTTGGCATTATGAACATAGGAGTATTTTTCGCTTATTTTAGTGGTTTATCCAGCTGAATCATTCAGAGTTATGGTTAAGACGTGTAGCCTGAGGCGTTGCGTGGTAATAGGTTGATTTGTTGGTACAGATAAGTGCGTCGTTATTGGTAATATGGGCTGTCCTTACCGCAATTCTGACTAAGTTTTGTTTGAGCTGGGCCGTTGTCTAACACATGAGATTGTCTTCAGTCGAGGTCGAAATATATTTACTGTGTAACAAGTTTTAAGGATAAATAATAATCAAATCCATTGGGATTGTCTATCTATGGTGAATATAATGACAAAATCTCATGTGTGGCTAGTGAAATCTGTCAATGAGGGCCTCTAAAACGAATCACGACGGGGTGCATTTTCGATAAAGCGGTAAAAGAGCATAGATGCGCTATGTTATTAAATGCGTTAAATCAATGGATAAACAGCAACATTACTTTAAAATGGCATTCAATTTTAATCAAAACATTGTTAAATACATTGGTTTTTAATATATTATTTTTATGCTGTATAACAATAAGTAACAGTAAGTTGTATGGTGATTTGATGGACAAAACAAAGTATCATATAAGATATGAATGAAATACGGGGTGTAGCTTTGTCTATTAATTTATTCGTTATTTCTTATGGTTGGTGCACATTTAAATTAATTTATATTTGTTCATTTAATTACACTTTTTTCGACATTAAAGGCTTATTCAGCTTTAATCAACAATCCCAAAATATACGCTTTAATCTATCACAGTGTTCTCCGAAATATCATAAAACTCTGACTATAATTCTCAATCGGCAAAATTTTGGGGAAGTTTTTGTTTTAATTGGCATACCAATCAAGTTAAATGTTATCAAAATGCGTTTATAACTTGAGGGTGCAATAAACATTTATTTTATATTTTAGTCTGCCTTGCACAAATAGGTGTAACCTCCACGAAAATTAGGCATGTTCGATTGGACTTAGCCAAAAAAGCCGTGAACTAAGAGCATTTATGTTTGTTTAATTATATCTTAATCTGCGAAAATAGAATTTCAAGTGTAAACATCATAAAAATAATGTATATTGGAAGATATGGAGATATTTTTTCAAAAATTGAAGCCAAATACAAAATAACGTATGTGCAGTTTTTCAATGAAACTGCGATATTTTCTAAGATTCTGGAAATCGTCCCAAATGTGCACCAATATGGAGCCATACCTCAAGGTTTTAGAAATTTTCCCCTAAAACATATACATTTCTCCAACCGTTGTGTAAGTTTAAAAAAAGACAGCATGTGTAAGATAAAAAGTTATAAGTTAAACCTTTATTCGATTTACCAGTATAGTTTGACGTTCAAACTCCTTAATCTGTGTTCAGCCTAACAATCCTAAAATTGAGACGTCTTTAAATCATTTAATTATCTTTTTTACCGTTACTCTACATAACTTCCGAGTATCCGAGTTTTTATCCGGATGAACGTGTAATATTTAACAAAGTTATCGAAAAAATAATAGGTCAATACATCTACTGTTAGTTTTAAGACACCACCGAGCATTTGTAGATTTGTATAGGCAAAGGACGAAGATACATGATTTAGTTAAGATATCTATCAAACAATATTTTAGATAAGAAAGACATTTAAATAAAATAAAATTTAATTTTAGTGAGTGGATATAGTACAGACATAATTATATTCGCGTCATACCGTATAAACCCTGAAAAATATATTAAAACCTTTTATTTATTGATGTTTTCCTAAATTTGTTGCATAGTTATATTGCATAGAAACAGTTGAGTACTGTTGCTCATCCGCTATGTGCGCTATACAAATACTGCACATGCATGCATTGTCCTACTGTAAACCCGCTTACCGGTTATACCATTATTGCGTAACCCCGATGGATGTACCCACGGAGCCCCTAATGCTCCGAGGGGAAGCAACAAATAGTTTCACGAGAGTAAAGCTCGAGTGAAACTATTTTTTTGCTTTCCCGATGAGAATTGACAGATTTCACTCGTCACGAATTGTAGTATTGTTTTTATTTCTAGATAATTGGATCTGAATGTCGAATCTATCAAAATAATTAATTAATTTAAAATCCCCTAAAGGGCCAAAAATAAAATTGTTCCAGTAATTTGGTTTGGACCCGCCAGTATTATCAAAACGTTTAATACTAATAAATGAAATATATCTAATAATTTATTTCTCTTTTTTATGTCCGTTTTTGTATTTGAACTTAAAATATATTCGTCATAAAAAAATAAAATTATTCAACAACCACCAATGAAACGACCTTCTATCATTTTAAAATTCATCTAAACATAATCATCGCACATTAAAGAATAATTTATAAAAAAAAAACGTAAGCATCATAGATACGAGCCCAATTGTGACGCAATGTTTTGCGTAGAAATACTGTGACGTAAGCACGCAAATGCATAAGAACAATGGAACTTGTAAATAAACACGTTAAAGTAAAAAAGTGATAAAAAGTGATCAAGATTACATTATAATGTTTAAAATCATTAGGAATAAAGTTGTTATTCCTTTGTTTTGGATTATATACTTTATTACCAGTTTCAACGCACATTACTTGATGATTTGAGGCATGTAGATTTTTATGTTCGTTTTAAAACATGGGTTGGAGACTTGCTTAAAATCAGCATTAAAAGGGCCTGGGTGACATCCGTTTTAAATATTACGTCATCCCGTATGTCACTCTCATCTAGGAATAAAAGTACATATTTAAACATGTTTTATATAAAAAAAATATTACATTAAATAATGATGGGCTTGCAAATGTAAACATGTTTTAATGAATTATTTAATATAAACTACTTAAGGATGACATAGGGTTTTTTTATTGATATCAATTATACCACTGGTATGTATAACAAAAGTTCAACAATTTTTTTAAACTTCAATATCCATTTGAACCGCACCTCACGTCTTTTTTATGTAATTTCAGTATTTTCGAATTAAGCAAATGATACTATCATTATATTTGTGATAAATAATTTTACTAACAGTTTTAAAACCTTACAAGTACAATAAATTTATTGCTAAATGACATATATAGATTTTAATTGCTTCATTCCCGGCTGTAAATATGATTGAAAAAAAAAAACGAATAGTTACATGTTAATTGTAAGGAACCGTTGCGATGATGGTCATATTTGTTTCATAGATATACAAGAATTTATAGTTTGTTTTGATAAAGTTCTATAATAGATAATAAATTTCTTGGAAAAAGTAGAGATCATGTATCAATGGAACATCAAAAGGTCAAATATACCCTCATGATTGAATATATAACAAATATTGATACATAAAGACATAAACTATTTTTCAAATGGGTTCTTTTTAATTCAAATGATAATACGACTTTTATATATTCAGACAGGAATTGAGGATACTGACAACATGTTGATATGTCCTCAGGAATTGCGAATGTTATACGTGCGCTATTGTATTGTGAATTATAACATGATGCAAGAGTTTTTTTCTATGTTTCTTTGTTAGCTGAAACCGTTTTATATTCTACGATACAGACACGGTTTGCTGTATAATTTATGCAAATGAGGAGAGGCTAATAAGCGTGACTCATTTTGAGCGAATACTGCAGTACAGTTCCTTCATATTTGCTCCACACAAGTATTC
>LQRL01018966.1:0-11311 GCA_001703475.1 Hydroides elegans
GACATGTAATCTTGGGGTCGCGGGTTCGATCCCCGTTAGAGTCTCTAAATATTTTTCGATTGTCCCTCAGCGAGACTTGTGCTCGTATGTTCAAACAACACGTATACATATTAGCAATACAAGAAATAGTTAATAATGGCATATATTTTAAAAATCAAAACGGACATAATTAGTGCTTGTCATCAGCACAACGCTATGAGCAAGGCTTTCATTTTTACCTACAAATATTGGACTCAACTGGTTAATATATTTGCAATACATGCAAGATATAACGATTGCAATAATGTAATGAAAAAACAAGGACATAGTCAGTGCCTGCCATCACCACAAGATATAACGCTATGTTGAAGGCTTTCATATGCGCCTAAAATAATGGAATGCATTGATTTATATATTAACACTGTCAGCGAAATCTAACAAACGCATATATTTGAAAAATCAAAACGGACATAGTTAATGCTTGTCATTACCACAAAACATAAGGCTTTATTATTCAAGGCTTTCATTTTTGCCTACAAATATTGGACTCAACTGGTTAATATATCAACAAAGCCAGAAAGATATAACGATTGAATAAATTGTTAAAAACACGAACAAAGTCAGTGCTTATCATCAGCACAAGAAATACCCCTATCATGTGCGCCTAAAATAATGGAATAAACTGGTTAATTTATCAACGCTATCAGCAAAATATAACGATGGCTTATATTTGGAAAAAAACAGAACGGACATACTTAGTGCGTGTCATCAGTGCAAGGTATAAAGCTATGATTAGGGTGTTTTATTGTTACCTACGAATATTTAAATAAACGGGTCAATATGTTAATGATACAAGCACGATATAAACATGGCGTATATTCAAAATAACAAACTCGGATATCAACACTATCAGCAAATTATAACGATGTAAACATGACGTAACTTCAAAATAACAAAGCCGAACATCATGTAAACTTGCATTCAAAGGGGGTTCGGCAAACTAAAGTTTGATATCCCGTTTCCAGCATTGCCTCACCGATGATATATATATATATGGTAAAATTAGTATAAGCATATTATGTATAACTATCATATGATTGTTTGGTCCTTGAACTACAATGAAATGTAACATATATTGTATATAGATACCAATCAAGAACCCTTTTGCAGTTTGAAAATAACCCTTAAAAACAAAACTTTTAGATAAGATTATCGTGCAAATTGAATGCACTAATTTTTTTATCATATGAAAATAGATTAAATAGAACATTTCCCAGGATCAGTTTTTTTAAATTTTTAATTATGTTTCGTTTTACTTATAACATAGTCAAGACACTGGACACCACTTGACATTCATTCAAATGCTCACCCTTTCATACAACATTGATAACATGACGCAACTTTATCATCATGCTGGATTATGCATCATCGAAATGTTATTCTTCATCGAAGTGAAATAAACATTATATATGCATAACCTATATGCATTTATACATTTCATCATATTGCTGATATAAATCCTAGTTAATATTATCTTAAGCAGAGATTATTAACATATGTAAGTAATGAATATTTGGGATTCGTAGACAAAATATAATTATCTAATAGTTTGGGCTAAAACGTTCGAGTGTCAGGCTTCCTTTTGCAGGGAAATTCAACATTTAATGAAATGCCATAAGACTACACAGTTGAAGAAAATGTTAACTATTTAAATGTATTACCTTGAATTATCAAATTGGAGGCTCACTAAAAGGTTTTTATTATTATAAGAAATGAAACGAATGTGTTTGTCAAATATTGGCTTAACCCCACGCACTAAAGATATTTTATGTAACAAAAAATTGTTCTTTTAAATGATATTTATAAATGATATTTTGTTATTGAGGTTAACATTAAAGGGTAACATTAGGAAAACCTATATGTACCATGAAACTGATTGACTTTAAATGATGAATGCACGTTTGAAACAGCGTTTTGCTTTTAATCTACAAAAAAAAAAGAAATGATAAAGCGAAATATTAATAATTTTATTCCAAAATTCCTAACAATTTGCAATTTAGATGTATGTACCGATGTTAATTCATCGTAAGAAAAAGTCAAACTGCATCTTCATATTAAACATGATTGCAATCAAGATATATATGTTTAAACATACGTCAAAAATAGTCATGCATTAAACGCTGTAATGTGTGTTAATGAAAGGTTGCGATTAAAGTTTCGAAAATATTACTTATTTCTGTAATTATGTATATGTGGACCTTTTGTATTTGAATGTTATTCAATTTTTTCCAATTCTAAAAAATGATATCTGATACAATTGTGAATATAATTGTTCATTCACAAACATTTGTATATCTATATCAAATAGATTATCGCCGTGTATTAAATAGGAATTTTAATTCAATATTTTTAATACGTAAAATAAGGAGCTAGTCATCTTTCCACAATGCAAACTCGCCGCATTTGAGTTGGTTAACTCGCACAATTAGTGTGGTCAAGTCAACAACTTTCTCTGGTCAACTTGCTAAAAAATAATCATTTTGATTGTTATATACAACAAACGTTATTTAAATATATCAATGATGTTAGAAGCCGTTATACCATCAAACAATACTATATTTTACTCTGTCACTTGAGATCCGTTTTCTTATGAAGTGAATGTGTATACAACACTCTATAAATTGAAAGCAAAGCTCTTCATTTATATTCAAAGGCATTAGTCAAAGTTTGCATTGGTTATTATTTTTTTATTGCAAAAGATCTGGCACAGAATTCACTTTACAACTTGTTTTATCATAATCATAAATTTATTCATCATTAACCTATTTTCCTTCTTTCTATAAGCCTTATTAAAGTATTTGGGTTAATTTTTAAAGCACAAAAGAAGTTAACCCTAATCCCTTTTCAACAACAACATCTTGAGATAATGTTTCATGTTACATTTTAATCATTTTTTTTGGCAAGTTAACTACCGAATTTTGTGATCAACACTTTGAAGCGATTTGACCAACATTTTGCGAGTTTATTTTTTAGCCACTTTGGACTTTGAATTTTGCAAGTTGGTTACCGGGCGAGTTGTCTTTGACGCGTTGACAAAAACTCATGATTGCATGATTAAACGAAATAACTAATAATAATACGCTTATTTGGCTATTTAGCTTACAAAACGTGTTAGAAGAAACTAATACCCGATATATACCCGACAGTGTTTAAAAAGGATTTATGTAGCAGGATATGCATTTGCGCTTTTAACTCCAACGTAGTATGTATAAACACTAAAAAACGAATTTAACTGAAATGATTACTCACAAAAGTAAGCGCTTATTTGCTTGACTCACACATGATTAAACTTTTGAAACTCTAATGAATTCTTTGAAAATGATATCCTTGTGTAGAGTATTTTATTGTAAACAGTAAAATAATGTTAAAATATTAAAAAGATATATAACAAAAATATACGACATTATATTTATATAATGATAATAACTTACCGTAAATGCAATGAACCTATTTGAAAGTTTTTAAAATTACGAATCTGTCAACCTGGAAGCAACTGATCTTTTTCAAGACAACTATCAATTTAAATATGCATTGAAAGGATGTCATAAAATATTTCAATCAGGAACAACCCATGAAATATATATAAATTAAAAACATATGAAATAAATGGTTTAAGAAAAAAATAATTTTTATCGTGATATAACGCACCACAATTATTGCATATGATTTAAAAAAGCAATGAAAACATTCATATATGTTATATATGCATGGAAATTTAATGATCTATAAAACCTCTTTACTGGTTCTAATTTTATATTTTTTACTTTTTAAAATCTTTTTTATCCATGTTTGCCAATTTTCCTAATCACGGTGGCTTTAGTGCTACTGTGGCAAATGATTTCTTCTTACCCTTGCGGATTCGATACAAAGTTCTCATTACCCGTTACCCGATTCTACCGATTTCTAGGAAAAATTACATATTTATCCATTCTAACTAGTTATGTCTCGCCAAAAAAGTTACCTGTCCTTGCAATATCTATCCAGTAATCATATCACACGCGTTTTACACTCAAGGAAAGTGTTGTTCATAGTTTTTACACAAAAAGGCCATTTTTGTCCTAAAAGCATGTAGCGAGTGAACATACTATCCAAACTATGATCGTTTGAACTAGAGAGACACAGCAATATACAAATATTGAATTTTATATAGTTTTAACAAAACCCAATATGTTTAAGGCACTTAAACACGTAAACCTGACATTTTTGTTACCCACTTGTGATGATACATTTTCTCGAAGTTACCTTTTATGACCAATCTGTTACAGAGTTCTGTCGATAGAAAAAAGTTCCCATTTATAGCAAGTATATCGTTTTTTACTTGTTTTTACTCAGAAATCAATATCGTTAATGACCATCTGACTCAGTGCCTGTTGACACAGGAAGTTTGTTTGTTCGAGGTTTTTATGAGATACCCGGTTTTTCTATTTGTTCTCTATTGGAAATCCATAAACGCTTGTTGCGTTTAAATAGCTGAGCGTGTTTGTGAGTTTCCTTTACCACATGCATAAAAAGCAGATATAATTTTGGTAAATATTTTGTAAATTTTGCCACTTCCTGCTTGACGGAATTCCGTCGTAAATAAGGAGCAATAATCTATAAAGAAGCATATGTCCCTACGACAAGTCGTTACATAATTTGCAAACTAAAATTGATAATAATTCATATTTTGGGACAAATTGCCGAATTTGACAACTACCTTATCTGATCAGAAATATCAAAACGCATATTAAAATGGCTAGAAATTATTGTTAAGCCCAATATCGGGTCTCTTGGCATATCTGTTTTCGTGATAACTAGTTTACCAAAAAAAATAAGAGGCAGACCGCCCATCATATAACTGATATGTTTGGGTTTAATGAACACCTTAAAACACGGAAAAAATCACTTTGAATTAATGGCATAATTAAATTAAAGCTCCTCACTAAAGGGTAACCACCCCAAAAAAGATCGGTAATACAGGGTAACCTATCAATACAAATGTGTAGCTTGCCCTTTTTTCAACTCTTATTTGAGACATTCAAAGATATTAAAAATTATAATTATATATCACGACGCTGTATGACAGGATACTCTTTCGTGGCATGACTCAAAATCGTGTTTTTTATATCCATTTGAGTGTTGTAATTGAATTTCATTCAAATTCATATACGCATTAGTAGTATCTTTTTATAACGTATATTTCATACATATCGATAAAGTTTAGATATATCATTATAATTGTTTGCATATTTGGTAATTAATAACTAAAATATGTCGAGTTTTGACACGAAATATAAGATTACTCTGCATAAACTGCTCAGCAGAATTTGATAACAAGTACTAAGAACTTTGTATCAAATCCGCAGAACTTTGTCGCAAGGGTAACTAGAAACGTTTTGCCACAGTAGTACTATAGCCACAGTGCTAATGAATTTTCCCACGGGATGTTATTTCTGACGCAATATTATTTTACACATACACATAACTGTATATCAACCAGATTTCTCAATTAATGTAGACATATTTATAACTGAATAAGCATTATTTATCTACGAATGTTAGCACATGATAGTTGCTACCTTTTGTTTATAATTCATTAGTCTTCAAAACAATCTACATTTAAGTGTCTCAATTTATGAGTTACTAGAATACATCGCCTTTCGGCATTTAATTGGCAGTAAATAAGTGCATAGAAACACGATATATCCAACTATCCAAATATCCAACTATTCGCTAGAAATATATGCTAACAAATATTTAAAACATATGCTTAATATACGGTTAAGTATTTAACAAATAAATGGCTAAGACTTAAAATTTTTAACATAAGAGAAACATATACAAACAAAACTGAAGTTGTGAGATTTTTTTATTCAGATAATTGTAGCGATACTTTTAGTTACAGTTTTGTATTATTTGCTCATTTTTGGCCGTTTGCATAAGCTTAGATCATTTGCATATGTCCCCATTTTAATCCGTTCATTTTTTAAAACAATAGGTTTAATAAAATGCAATAAGTAAAAATGCAAAATAACCTGACATAAACATATTGTTATTTGATAGTTTCATAACTTTTTGATTACCAATATTTTTTTCTTATATTTTACTTTTGATATTATCACATTTATAAAGACCAGTCATGTACAAAAACATATTATTACGTCTAAATATTATCTCACGACGGTTGATTACGCAAGGGCTGTCTATTTTACATAAGTATATCATGACCGCTACCAAATCACATGTCAAAAACGACTGAATGCAATAAATTCCCATTGCAAAACAACAATTCAATTATCTCACTATTTTAGTGCGACGTTTAAATTATTTGACTATTTAAAATGAATGGGGGTGTTTTTTTCTAGGTTACTATTACAATTTAAAACCTCAAAAACAAATAAAGACATACTAAAATAGATTTTATAAGGACATATTTATTGACAAATATAAATATAAATTGATTTAAATATAAATTGATGTTGGCACAAGAGGGTCATTATTAATTTGATTGTAATTAAACGGTAATTATAACACATGATTACTTCTAACAACAAATTTATACAGATAATATTCATACATGTATATTTTAAAGACAAATAGGGTTGCGTAATCAGACATTTCTTTATATGCTATTGTTATATGTTATAAGATAAATCTAAACGATATGTTTATAACAAGATAATTTTAAATGAATATTTGCCTTTCAAATGAGGTTATAATGGACCTTACAATTTGTGTGTTGGGTGAAATTTGGGTCTCATGCTAATTACACATAATTAGCCTAGATAATATATAACTATACTGTGGAACGGCTACAAAAACACGATTCAATGGTATTTTAAAAAGAAGCATAGAACAAAATATAAGTATGTTATAATAAATATATGAAGGTTAAAAAGTTGCGAAACATAGAATTTGTTGACGTAGTTCAATTACTGCCAATGGGTACAAGTTCCAACCTTCAACCGAAAGTGCCTCTAGACCTTTTTTTTAAAAAAAAACTTTGATATGAAATCGTTGTTCCTCCCATCACGTGTTCTATCACGTATGTTTTGATTATTTGATATCAAATAATTTGATTATCTGATAGATAAAAATGACAAACAAATGATTCCTATCAATCATATTGATTTGAAACTTGGTCTAGGCTATAGACTAACCAAATATAAGGTTTGGAAATGTTCGCCTACATTCTTACGGTTAACCAGATTCATTCGGGCGATGGGGGCATTCCTGTTTTCTTTTATCCATATCAAGAATTATACATTCGTCAAGAAAAAAAATGATAACATTAAAGGACTTTTTCGAGCATTTTCTATCCTAACAAAGTGTAAATTTCAATAAATCCCTTATGGGTAAATCAGTAACGCAGAGAAACGATCATTGCTTGACGGGTTTTCGAGTTCCCATTAGGAATTCATTAAAAATGACGTTTTTATGTTAAAACACGCTTGAAATATATTTCCATGTGGCCAGATCCTTATAGTAGGATATCTCAGAAAGAGCTTCCCATTCCTAAGGAACCTGAGCACCTGAATTAAATAAGTTTTTTTAGGATCATGTTTCTTGTCGCTATAGCCTGATGCAAAAAAGTTATGATTACAATCGACGTTTTAATGAACAAATGTGTTAATTGACTTTTTACTAATTTTCACTATGAGTCTTTATTGTTCATATTAATACATTTCTTTTGAAGGTTGTTTTCATTTTAAGATGGTCTGCAACGCTTAGTCGAAATAGAATATTGAGTAGAAATCTATGATTAATATAATTTTGCACGTACCCCTTTAAGTGTCAAACAAGACGTGTATGTCTCTGAGTTATTGACAGAGAACTTAGGGAGGTCACCTACTTTGAAATTTACAATTTACAATTTATCTTTCATCACATATATTACAACCCAATCTCGGAGAACACTATATTCATGTCTATAAAAATAGAAGATATTTCTACTTCAAATTAAAAAATAATAAAAATTGTCATGGGAGAATCATTTTAAAACAATAAAGCCAACCTTTTATTTGGAGTCTCAAAACGCAGTGATTTTATATTTACATGGTTGCCATTCTGGACAATTCAAGAAGAGACAGCTACTTAATAGTGAGTGCATTGAAAACCAGATATAAGAAGAATTATTTCCTATATAACAACTTATGAAGGGTTTTCTCTTATTTTCATATATTTTACAAAAGAGAGATTTTACTTTTCCATGACATTGTGCCCACCTCGGGTTAAATAGGTTTCGTATTTACTGATATATCGAAATAGGTCAACTATCGTGTTTTTAAAATATTTAACGACTTAAACATGCAATGCCTTTTCAAGATTTTAGCGTATATTCAATTCTTTTTTGTGCATGTGTTTTGTGTATTCAACCTAGCCTCCTAGTTTATACTTTATTTTATTACATGTTAAGTGTTCTAATATAAAAAAAACATTTATACGCAGTTTATCACATAGATACATAATTGATACACATCTATTAACATTGACGGCTAAAACATAATTATGTGGGAGTCCTAAAATTTAGATATATTGACAAATTCATCATTTTAGCAAAACAAAATACATTTATATTTAGTTATATTTGCAATATAATCAAATCGAGTTCTATTTGAAAACAAAATATTTTTCGACTTAAAGTTGATTATTTAAATAGTTCCTTGTTCCCGATCTAATTCCCTATCAAGTCATGTTTTCTATTTCATTCTTAGGTAGAAAACCGTTAGCGTTCGTAATTATCTTTGAAGGACCTTAAGAGTATGGAGAGTAACTTGTTATTGCTCTTTTCACAGACTTTTTACTAATCTCGGATATGAATTTTGAATAAAAGTACCCAAAACGCATTAGTTCCATACAGTGAACCCCGTATATAGGAAGATAATTGTAAAAGAAACTTCAATATTCAACTGTACCCGTGTAACATCTTGTTTATTAATAAGATTGGAAAATGGAGACTACCAAAGAGACATTGCTTCAAAATGTTTCATCTTCTTAGGCACTATGGGCCGAATATTTCAGAAAGAACGTACATTTGAATTGCTTGGTTAATTTAGTGTATGAAAAATGTCAAAACGGATAGAAATCCTTTATCAAGAATGTAAATAATGCGGTTTGGCAATTGTTTTTCACGGAGCACAAATACTTGAATAATAAAATTACACGAAATAGAGAAATACAATTATTGTTGTTTATGCCTTACACTTTTTCTTTCAGATGTCTGCCTTAGATTGTACCCTTCCATCTATTCATCTTTTGTTCAACTCAATCATAGAATTGAAACCCAGATATAAACAAAAACTCATATGATACATGTTGGCTATAATGAAATTTGTAGAGACATGAATTTTGGAAAACACATGTGAAATTGAGATATTAGACCAAAACCAAAAATGTTTTTACATATTAAATTCAAATATCAGCCAAAAAGCGATGAAATCTTCAGTTCTCCTTGACCTCGTATTTACATACACGTAATAGCTTACATATACATCATGATCGATATCAACACAGCAGGCTGATATCCTGTTGATTAAATGAATGATCAGTGTGATCAATGAGGGTTATATCATTGATATCATACACATCATACACATCATACACATCATACACAAGTACTTTAACAGGATTTACTCTTGTTTCTGGTTAACATACTAATTAGAAGCATATGGAAAGAAAATCAAATCATTACAGTGTAATTTGCTTATGCAAACACTATTATATCGAACGACGAACAATATATATTTTATGTGTTTTTGAATTGATCACATTTCATACAATTTTCATTTACAAGAACATCTAAAAGTAATATGGAGCCATTTGTATCGACAATAACGCCAATGTAATGTGGTGCGAATCTTTTTTAAGGATAAATTAAAAGAACAACCTTGCAATATTTGATTGTAAAGTAAGTCGGAGTCGGTTTCCACTGTATTTGTATTCTTTGACGCTTAGCCTTCAAAGAGATATATTACCATACCATTTGAAGAAGTTTCATCAACCTACTATACCTAACAAATAAAATCAAAGTTACTCATGTAATTTAAATTTCAACAATTGAATTCATTAACACTTATGCACATATAAATCCAATTCGGTTCAAAGAAATACCAGATATGAGTTCATGTTCGTACCTCAACTCAAATATATGCATTTGTGTTAAATATAATAAGACGCTGCTACAAATCACTTGCGCTAAAATATGAATTGTATAAACACATAGTTCATTAGTAAAATATATTCCAGTAAAATAAACTAAACATCACACATTGTTCTGCCATATGGCAATATTTAGATTTATTAATATATATATGATATTGTTTTATAAAAATAATGATACTGCTACATACATAAATATATCAAAAGAACCTAGAGCTTTAATATTTTTCGTAACTAGCTTATTTCATTAACATTTACTGTACTTAATATAATATACTATTTTGCTGCTTGATACTTTACCATTTTGGATTTTAGATTCATATAGGTTGTTTCAATATAAGAATGCTATATAGTAAATTAGTAAGCAACAAAATAGAACATCTTAGTAATTGTTATTCTTACTAAGGAAATGTATATTTCTATATCACTTAAAAATATTATGTAAATAAACTTTGGCAGGTCGATAGCAATTAAAGAGCCAAACACATCCAATCGTCGTTGCAAACGCCATCAACAACAAAGATGAAAATGATACAATATTTTTTCGCAGTAAATACTGGTTCAAATATTCTTCTAGTTTTACAGTTGGGTTTCCATGTAGTATAATATTATTTTCAAAACACTCTTTCACTAATTAATTTAATTAAATTAATCTTCCTCTAGTTGGACAGTATGGTCTATTAGCAGGGCAGTTGCAACCATTGCCACTTGGACTTCCACCGCCTCCATTTGACCATGGGACACATTCGTTATTATTGCAGTAGCAATTGGGAGGACAATCAGAGTTTCTTCGGCAATATATCTGGGCGGAAACCGTGCTTGCCACAAGTATTGCGCAAAACGAGATGATAATAACAGCCTTCATGATTACCTATATGGTTATGAGTAATCTGGTCATTATTTTGAAACAAAAGCGCAACGATAATAAATAAAGGGTTATAGTAGTTATAGTAGTTATATTACATAACAAATTATAAGCACATGGCTGTAGATCACAAGGAAATTCGAAAAAAAACAATTAGGTATCTATTCGAATATAAGGAATTTGAAATAAAATATTTGATATAAGATATTACTGCATTCAAGAGTATATCTAAAAGCACAAATCAAATATAATAATACATTAATCGCTGGC
>LQRL01018981.1:4848-15828 GCA_001703475.1 Hydroides elegans
AAAATATATTAAGTTTCGAACTGTATGAAAAAATTGCAAACAATTAGTCATGATAATAACTTTTTATGGCGTTTTGCTTGAATACTTGTGTGGAGCACAGGCGCAAGAACTGTACTGCAGTATTCGCTCAAAATGAGTCACGCTTTTTAGCCTCTCCTCATTTGCATATCGAATACTGTGTATCGTCATTTAATGACGATTAAAGGTCGGTTTGCGCTTTGAAGAGAATAGAGGAAAAAATAATTGCACCATGTTATAATAGGCATTAAAACACGATACACAGTATTCAATATGCAAATGAGGAGAGGCTAATAAGCGTGACTCATTTTGAGCGAATACTGCAGTACAGTTCTTGTGCCTGTGCTCCACACAAGTATTCAAACAAAACGTCATACAAAGTTATAATCATGACTAATTGTTCGGATTTTTTTTATACAGTTCGAATCTTAATGTATTTAGGCACTACTTTCATTTGTTATAATAGCGATAAAACACTCCTGTTCGTTTGTATAGCTGATTAAGAGCTTAGAAGAAACTATTACAAAACTCACGCCTTCGGCGTTCGTTTTGTAATAGTTTCTTCTTCGCTCTTAATCAGCTATACAAACTCACAGTCGTGTTTTATCCCTATATTAGAAGTTAAATTTGCTTTACCCTATGTCCTAACAGCAATCATATCTGACTGTTTTAGTTGATTCTATAATGCTAGAATTCTAGAATCTTGATTATCGATCAGCATAAAATATATTTATATTTAGTTTCAAAACAACGTGAATATTCAAAGTAGTTTGCCGTCAAATTAGAAATGCCTACACTTAGCTCGAAAGTTCCGTAAGTATTTGTTTCGGAATCTGCGTCATATCACGACTACTATTTTTCAATATTACCATAGTTAAAATATACCTCTATCTTATGATTATAATTATCATTTAATGAACTAAATGAACTAACCCTTCTTCTTTAGATTATGGCAAATTCAAAAGGGCGGATGAGAAAACGCATATAAAAAATAATTCGATATGGCAATGAGCAAAGAAATCTAAGATAATAATGAAAGGGTTTATTTCAAAAGTTTATATTTCATATCAGAAAATAAAACCTCATTTGTTGTTGGTTTTCGTTATCTATGTTTTTTGAGCATTTGAAATCATCATTCACATGCATCCATGGCAGTTGTATGTATTGCACTAATTGAAGTGACAGCTACAGCTCCAACGACAAAGAATTGTAATACCAAATATAGCATATATTATTTTTTTCACACATATAAGGATTTATATATTCGAACTTGAAACCAACTTGTTTACAAATGTAATCTTGAAATTTGACAAAGCTCATGTCATTAAACAGGATATAAAATATTATTATATGAAATTGGTCGAATAACTGCTAGAATATTGGAAATACCATAAAATATAGATTCACTGATTTGACAAATAATTTAAGGCATGGATATTTTACAGATAACTTGTTTGGTGTTAAATGTGTTAGCATTAATTAAGGTCAGTAATATTATCTCGGATGCCATTTTACATTATACCAAGTGATAGTTTTATTCTTAAATAAAATGTAAGATATTAAAGTGTAAGAAATAGATCAGAAGTCGAACGTGGGCCTAAATGTTCATCATTGTATTAAATGTATGTAGTTGCTGCAATCTGCGATGAGATGAACTTAAATAAAAATTATATCGATAATGATGCAAGGGGAGCGATAAGGAAAATGGTACTGAATATGGAAATGGACCAGATATAAACTTTTATTTCTAAGACTTCGTAAATTATTTAACCTATGTGTTTCATTTAAAACATGGTATATATACAAAATTTATTTGACCAAATAAATGCGCCTGCATAAAATACAATTTATTTTCAATGTTAATGATAAAGGTGAACCATGCTCGCGATTAAAACTAGCACCTTCTCCTCTTGTACGAGAGTCAGATCGCGAATACGAAATCATTGTATTTGAACTTAAAATCCCAAATAATATAGTTTTGATGTGTTATAGCTGAGTAAGAGGCGGCTGCACATACTACTCAAATATCCTAACTATTTGGTATTAAGAAATTGTCATTTTCAAACATAGGTTTCACATGGTCGCGGTGAAATCTCGCTCACTCTCGTCTCGTACGAGAACCCTGGCGGTAAGGGCGAGAACGGCCATTGCTGTGATGGGCGGTCGATCCTTCGTATATATTTATAATCTATGTATAATGTATATCTATTACATATTCATTTACTCTCAGTAATCTTTCAATAGGTCACACATGGTCGATCACTCCCTGCTTGTGATTCTCAATAGAAATTCAATGTATTATTACTCAGGGGTAGGTGTATATAGAATCTTCAAATTCAGATATCTAAACATTTCCCTGTTTTTATACACATATAGGTCACGCATGGTCGAGGTGAAATCTCACTCACTCTCGTGTCGTACGAGAACCCAGGCGGAAAAGGCGAGAACGGCCATTGCTGCGATGGACGATCGATCTTCTGTGAAATCAACGGATGCGATCATTTCTTCTACATATGTGTGGACAAATTCAATGGGTAAGAGATATACATATATGCTAAAAAATGGGTGCTTATTAATAGATTTTAATTTTGATCCATGAAATGTATGCTACAAAACTGATAAACAGTAGGACCAGCAAATAGTGTATTTAGCGCTTATTTTTACGGGAAGCGGTTAGGATCCATAGCGTCAGCGATTCTTATATTTTCTAATAGGACTTAATCAATTGCTGACTAGGTAAAAAAAAGTTAGGCGCGGATTACGATGGGGCGCACCTGACTCGCGCCCCACCCCCCGTTCGCCCTTAATTTGTAATAGAATATATGATCGAAAATTGGCGAGCTTTTCAGAGATTTTTCGGATGTTTGGTCAAATATCTCATAAACTTGGTTTAGCATTTAAATGGTTCTGATATAGTTTTAATGGGCTTTCATCACTGTTCTAAAGCTCATAACTTTATTTTAATTACGATGCATGCGTTCAAGACCATATCCATTATAAATCTGAAAAATGTGTCTGTGGCATGATCGAAAAGTCCATATGATAACGCACGCAAGAATAACGCGTCAAAAAAGTTCTCTTGAGATTTTTTTTTCTATCAAATCCATGATAACACTATTTATGAATATATATCTGTATAAATATTTTGATATGAAAAACCCTTAGAGGATCAATGTATAATTTATAATACATGTAGATGAGAAATACTTAACCTAATATACTGGTGTATATGTATCATTTTATCAATTGGGAGTGAGTTGGCTACAGTCCTGAACGTAGGGGCCAACCCAGTAAACAGAAAACGTGTTTTGCACGTTTGCTAATAGTGAATATTTGGCTACTAACATAGAAAACTACTTTTTCACGTTTTCCTCACGTTTTCTTCTAAGCGTACGACATATTCATTTTAAAAACGTGTTTTGAGAGGTTTTTATTTCGTTTTTAAAACGTCTTTATTTTAAGGGTTTATTAAGGTTACACTTAAACGTGAAAAGCACGTTTTCGGGAAACGATAAAAATACGTATTTGGGAAACGACAAAAATACGTAATTTAAAACGTTTTTTACTTGTAAAAAATACGTGACGTTTGTGGATTTGTGTATACGTCATCAAACAGCATTTTCAATCAGTTTATATTTGAACGAACACAATAAAGAGAACAAGGAGGTGAACAAGGGTAAAGGTCTTAAAAACTCATCAATACACGGATGAAACACTTCGTTTTGTATCAAATTAAATCTACAACTACATTTTTTATTTGAATGAATATAGAAACAAATTCGAGGCCATGAGAAATTATTCATTAACGAAAGAGGATAGTTTTTCATAGGCAATAACACCTCTCCAAGAACTATTATAATATATATTTTATATGTCTAGGGATCCGCGGAAACTGATTAAGGTAAATATAAACAGATATTGAGCTTGAATATACAGATACATATAATAGATGATAAGCGGAAAAGAGAGAGTTTGGTGGAATAGTTTTATTTTCATTAGAGTAATTAGTTCTAAACGTTTCGCAATGAAAGTAGAGCTATCAGTGCATTAGATTCGTCGCCATTACACATTTTTACAAATTCTGATCTCTACAGCTGCTAGAACTTTTCAGGATTGACAGTTTGACTATGTGATACTTATACAGAAACAGTTACTAATGATACATAAACAATGTACGAGAAATACGTTGAGATCAATATAAATCTGGTGTTTATTCCGTTCAAAACACGTATTATTTAGGTATTTTGTTACGTACAAAACACGCATTTATTAGGTGCAAAACACGTAATTGAAAAACGTGCAAAACACGAAATCGAGTATGAACAGAATAACGTGTTAAAAACGTTTCCATGTCACTGAAAAAACACGTCATCGGTAACGTATTCTTTACGTTTTAAAAACGTGTCTCTGTTTACTGGGAATACATATTGGCTATATATTTGCCGCCAATGATTGGCGGCCAATATTGGCTTCAAAGTCCTGGACCCATATTCTCCGCTATAACCTTAACCTTAAACTTACGTTTTTGCCCACCTTTTTACATCGGTTTTAAGGGTAAGGTCAAGCTTAAGTGGAGGGGGGAATATGGGTCCTTATCTTCAACAAATAATCGTTCGCTTGGCTGAAATCAAAGTTTCGCGATGACACATGTACGTGACTTTTTTTCAGCAACGATGACCTGAACAACTGCGAGTACGACCATTTGACGACCGGTGTCACAAAAGACCAAGACGACATTGAATTCGAAGAAACTGTAGGAGATGTGGCCAATCCGATAGTCATTCCGTTTACTACACTCAAGGTAGAGTCTACTTATTTTTTATCAATGTCATATTGCCCTCGTTGGAAGTGTTTAAGGCAAAACATACCTCAGAAGTGTAGGTTACCGTCCGTCCGTCGGTCCGCCTTTTGGAACGGCAGGTCCTTGATATTTGGTTATTGGCACGAGTTAAAAGCTATCGATGTGAGCGATTGTGAGATGGTAGTTTTAATATCTAGAAATATAACAAATCGATGGGTCATTTGACGACGGGAGTCACAAAAGATCAAGACGACATTGAATTCGAAGAAACTATTGGTGATGTGGCCAACCCGATTGTTATCCCGTTTACTATACTCAAAGTTCGTAGAATCTATTTTGTGTATATATTATCATATTTCAACGTGTTCTAGGGTCAAAACCCACAAAAGTGTGGGTGTCTGTCCGTCTATTTGACATTTTAAAAAACGACAGTTGTCTCGAATTAAAGCTCTCGATGTAGGGTGTGATTCGGCGAGATTGTGAGAAAATAGTTTTGATATCAACAAATAGACAAAATCCATTGGTCTATTTACGACGGATGTCACAAAAGATCAAGACGACATCGAATTTGAAGACACTATAGGCGATTCTTATTCCTTTTACTACACTCAAGGTGCGTTTTGTATTTACATGACATATTGCCCTCGTTGGAAGGTCGTTAGGTCCATACCCGCAAACATTTGGTCGATCGTCTTGTCTGTCGTCCTTGGTCCATGGATATTGACTCAAATAAACTCATGATGAGAAGACGTTATTTGGCGAGCTTGTGAGTCCAAACCCATGACCTGTTTGAAAGTCTATTAGTTAAGATACCAACAAATATAACGAAAGATTAAGACGCCATTGAAATCGAGGAGACAATCGGAGATGTGGCCAACCTGATTGTTATTAATTTTACTTCACTAAAGGTACGCATTATATCTACATTTTATTTTCCCCGATTTTGGAAAAACACAAAAGTTTGGGTATCCGTCCGTCCGTCTTCTTGAATGACAGGTCCTTGATTGTCTTTTTTTTTGGCATTAATTTAATCTCGCGATATACGAAAGTGATTTTGTGAGATTGTGAGATAAAAAAGTTTAACGAATAGACCAACCCCATTGGTTCGATATCAAGAAATCAAAACTCAATATTTGATTTCAAACTTTATTATATCTAGACTTTGCTATCTTAATAAAACGTAGAGTATACAGTTTAGAAATAAAGGATCAAATTTTATTCCCATATGTATCGGATAAGACAAAAATCATCTGACACCAAATAATTTGAATTCACAGAATAAATGTATGGTTTTAACCATTACGACACATTTTCCTTTTGAAAATTATTAAATATAGCACAAAAAAAAAAACAAACCAATATCCATTTCTATCAATTTATCAATTTATAATGTACAGTTTACAAAAGTGATTGGTTGATAATTATGCAAAAACGAATATGACTACAATAATAATTGGTTATTTGAGTATTTTATATGTGGTAACCAATGCAAGTTTATATAATTTCTAGAATGCTGAGTTTCACTTTGGTAACAAGCCTTAAATTACCCATTCTTTGGGTATAGTACAATTGCCATAAAACACGAAAACACTAGATTCTAGATGTGCAGACAAATAGTTAAATTTTGCCTTGAATATTCTGAATTCTGAAACGTTGGTTACGTTTATATGAAGTAGAAATCTATGTTATATCGGCCGCACATCTTTAAGATTTGAACATTAGGATTCTCTGTCTAAACGAGTGCATTGGACATTTTGATATGGGCATGGTACATTGTAAGAGTGCCATTTACCAGTCAATATTTTTAATTGTAATATTTAAATATCAATTAGATTAGATTAAAATATATTTTTTTAGCCTATCTACTGTTTAACTACACTCGTCATAAGAAGTATGCTCCATTAAACTTACCCATTCATCTGTCAAAAACAGGAAAAATGTTCATTCACTAAAATTCGAAATCTAATGTCAGAATATAGGCTAGAATCTAGCAATCAACATATCCGATCATACATCTACAACTCACATCCGATTAATGATACAAATAGTTCACTCGATCAATTTACCCATAGCGTATCCTACATGAATTTTATAGCATACCAAAAATATATCGAATCTTGCGAAAACAACATTCACACTTTATACTCCATCCTTAAATCAACAGCACATCCCATCCTGTCCATACTCCTCACATCCCGTTTTCAAAAATCCCGTCTCTTTATCCACTCCAAGCGTATACCCAAACAGCTCCATATCCGTCTTATATCTATCCCTGATCTTCGCCACGAGTTCCTCCTTATCTATCGGAAGTGTCTCGAAATAGGGCAAATCCGACATTAAAACAGAAGACCCGGAAGTGACGTCATCACCAATGACGACGCCATGTTGGTTTTTGTGCATCTTGAGGTGATCACGTGATAGGCGCGTGGTGCTCACGAAATCCATGTCAAGGTCGGCGCTCTCGGTTTTGGCGATGTGACTAAAAATGGAAGAAATAGTTTCAATTGTAACGTTTGATAAAAGTGGATTTGGTGATACAGACGACTGAAAGAAGAGAATGAATATCGATTCCGGGCAATGGTTGGATACATATTCATGGTGGTATTGTGAATCTTTATTTTTAATATATATTCGCCCCAAGTTTCAAGAACAAAATGGAAGATTCGTAAATTTAATTGAAAAGTGTAGCACTATATAACTTTAATAGACAATATTTTATAGAAATAATAGAGACAACTGTTTAATCTAACAAAAATAATGCTAAACCATGACATTATTAGCTATTTGAAATATTCATTAACGCAGCTGCTATATGCTATTACGGTAAATTAATGATAATTCAAATAATAATATTTTCAAGTATAAACTTACGAGAACAGGAATGCACATGGGTGAGCAATTTCTTCATACGTATCCCAGTGACGATTGAACGGCCTTAAATCACGATCAATCACGTAACGCACAAACTCCTCAAACGTAGGAGCGTCGAAGACGTTCCTCTCTAGACTTATAGCGCGCCGCTTTCGACGCCGTTTCCGGCTACGCTTATTAGTGTTTCCGGTATCGATCGGACTATTTCCGGTTTCGATCGGGTTATTTCCGATGTCGATCGCATTATTTCCCGCATGGATCGGGATATATTCCGTTTCTATAGGTGAGTTCATATAGCGGCTCGATGTATCCATAGTGTTTTTATTTTGTGCGGGTTTCACAGAGAGCTTGAGTTTATGACCGGTCGAAGTATAACTTGGGCTATTTGTTTGTGTCCGAACCAGAGGATTAGCTGGAAAGATCCGAGATGAGATATCATGTGACAAAACGTTATTATTTGGCGTAGATGCTTGATCATAGCGTGGTGACGGTCCATCAATTTTCTGCGACTGATATAAGGAACCCACTTTGCTTGTGAGGGGTTGCGAATTCATATTCACTGCATCTAATGGGTCATATGGTAAACGATGAGATAATCCCAAAGCGCTTCGTAAAGGTGCGTCTACATTGTTTGGCAATGCTATATTACTGTTTTCTAAATGCTGAATGGGTAAAGGATGAGTATCATACTGACCTGTATATCCATTGGATTGTTGAGTATGAACAGGATGTAGCAGATCATTTTTGAAAATCGCATTTTTATCACGTGGAAGCGAATTAATACTGTCTGTTTTGGCGTCTCCCTGAGCAGAAATGCTCTGCGAATACGTAGTTTCCATATTATTATTTTGTGGCATTGTCTGATCATTGCGTAGTAAAGGCATAAGTGAGCTTTGCAAGGGTGCATTTTGATATTGCGATATTTGAGTATCAGGTTCACGTGATCTCACACCGAGTTTACGCGTGACATCACGAGATGGCTTATTTTGTTGATCATAACGTGACAAAGTTTGCTGTGACACCATAGCTGCATAATCACGTATTGGTGATGAGTTTGTTTCAGAAAGCATGTATGATGTATCCCTTGTTGGTAAGAGTGCATTATTGATCTGCGTCGGATATGACTCACCATGTAAGAGTGCATTATTACTCTGTCTTTGATATGTAGCAGTGTCACTTTGTGATATTGGAATAACTTCCTGAGTATTGACTAGAGACTGAGTATCGAGTGGCTTTGGTATATCATAAGGTTGGTCTTTGACCATATTTGGAATCAAGCTATGTTCAGTTAATCCAATATCGGGCTTATCCGCTGTATAAACTTGGAATTCATTGATCGAATCATCGTTCGATTCTCTTGGTAATTTTACACTAAATCCATTGGCATGACCCACTTTCAATTCCTCGACAGGATCAACATTATATTTTTCGCTGGAATCAAAGTTTTCAACTTGATACGTTTCTTCTTCTATTTCATTTGATCCTTCATCCTGATATAATTCAGTTGAATCCCCTTCCTCCGAATCCCCAACCGATTCTTCACTATTTCTGTTTTCATTCTGGATCCTTTCCCCTGGATCCGTTTGGTTGCCCCGGTAGCGTCGAATGATGTCATTTCCGGCCAGACGCATGAAGAGCGCGTTGTGATGACCGAACTTGCTGCGGTAAGCGGACTCGAGGCGTGTGAAGGGGTGGCGTACTGGAAATAAAAAGTTCCAGATTTATACAAATATCCTTATATTTTTATTCGTTATTAATATATCGATATAATTGTTTAAGAGTTTTTTTTTATACACACAACTAGTAAATAGTTACAACTATTTTATTTATTATGAACAAAAATGTGAATCAGTATTGATGGTCCACATTTTATTATTGTTTTGGTAATTCAATACTTGAAATGGTCTATATTTATAACCAAAGTCAGCATATTATATCTCCGACTATGCCATGGCGCAAGTTATGACCGGACTCCTTTATGAACGTTTAATATATTCAGATAGTTTTAACTGAAATTTCAAGCATTTACTAACAAATTGGAAGTCGATGTCGAACTTAGAATACAAGCATGCGTAGATTTCCATGCATATACATGTATGGTCCCTGAATCACTAACCTGTAAGCAAGAAGAAGTAGTCCTCCAGATACCGCCTAATTTTCTTGGCCGACGGCTCTAGTTGTAACCTAAGCAACCCGTGTTCGGCTAACATCGTCCAGTTGTTGATGGTGTTGGGTAGATTAAGTTCCTCGGAGGATTCCATTCCCGCTAGGAAGATGCTCTTCCAGGAGGAACAACCTGTAGATAAAAAAAATATTTTTAGAAATCTAGAGAATGAGTTTATGGTTGAACAGTCTCGTTTAAACCCGTCCAGAGGTTTGATAATATATTGCTAATTGGAACTTTACCATTAGTATAGCTCAACAGATAACGTTAAGTCGTTGCCAAAAATGTACATTGGCGTGAGGTTCTAACCTCCAATCATCGTATGTGTTTACGCTTTTAGCGTTTATCGTTTATGGGTATATGTTTAATGCGAATGTAGTATATGTGTTCATGATTTTATGGGATTAGTGAATGTTGTTGAAAAGGGTCACGTTCGTGCATGGACCAGGAAAAATATAACGTGATACGCGAAAATATGCAAATCGTTACTCACCCGATTTCGGAACAGATCGTATTAGCGTCTGATGTTTATGGTCCACAATGACATATTGGACCAATTTGCGAAGGCTCTTTTCTGGAACGCGATTGTAGGGCTTGAACTGGCGATATCCGGTGTTGTAACAGCGTTCTTTCAGGCGTTTGAGGCGTTTCGTTTGGCAAGTTCGATAGGCTGCGGACAGATGGGACAAAACACAATTTTGTGTTAATCATATTTTGTAAATAGAGTGAGAAAATGATTATGTGCAGTGACTTAAAGAAAAGATAGTGATCTTGTTGTAGATATAAAATAGGTAAACTTGAAATTCGCATTCAAATATTAGGGCGGAGCACAGAGGCGTAAGTTTCCTTGAAATTCTTCCTCTGCAGTAAATAATCAATATAATATGTTCATGTTTTTTTTTTCTGAAAAAGTTACAGAACGTTCTCAACTATAATCAAGTTAATAGTTATTCTTGCTCTTTAAAAACACATTTCCCAATGTTAACAATATACTCGAAGTAAATCTGGGATGAGTATGATACTGAACCCAGAGTAAACCAACCTTCCCAGTCTGACGTATCCATTTCCGCAGCATTTCCGAACGCCTCATTGGTCACTATGGTCGCTCCAATTGTTTGTGTCACGT
>LQRL01018991.1:7580-21852 GCA_001703475.1 Hydroides elegans
CACTATTTAAAATCAATGAAACCTTAACAGTAAGTTAAATTACATTATTTCGTTGTTATGTTATTTCACTACAATGACAGTTCTCATTCTATCATCAAGCGTTGTTCCAACGTTGCAACGAACGAAATCGGGCATAAAAGGACGTTCAAGCTACGTAGTTTCTTGAAAGACGTGTCGAATGTTTAAAAACGGTTCCAAATAAGTCCGTCATTTTGACCACACATCCGAAAGCGACTTGTGTCCTAACGGAAGATGGTCGGTTCAAGGACTTTGGATTTGAAATCCATTTTCCAAGATATTCGACGCCAGTTTTATAAGACGAAGCCTACATTTATAGACCATATCATAAGTTAAGCATTTGTTTTTTCTTCTCTTTTTTTCGCGATTGCAGTCTTACAAAACAGCGACGTGTGTTCTATCAGAAGATGGTCGCTTCAAGGACTTTGGGCTAGAAATACATCTTTCCTATAGATGCGACGTCACTTTCGTAAGACGAACCTTACATTTATATACTATAACATAAATTTATCATTTATAATTTTTTCTCCCCCAATCTAGTCCTACAAGACAGCGACGTGCGTTCTTACAGAAGATGGTCGCTTCAAAGACTTTGGCTTTGATGCCGAAGAATCGTATGGACGAGCGGTGGAAACGAGTGGCGCCAAGAATTTGTCGCTCTACAGGCATTTCAAGATGATTCTGCATAAGAAAGGGGTACGTGATGCAGTAGAAATTATTTATAAAGTTCATCAACTATAGTTTATGCATTAATTATGAACTTGCGCTTGCCTCAGTGTATGTATATCTCATAATCTCTATAGATTTATAAAACGACACGACGTCAACAAAGAAAAATGCCTTACGACCAAAGGACAATTTCGTTTAAGTTTATGCAAACGTTATGAAAAAAAGGAAACATATTTTAAATAACAAATAGTATATTTGAAGTATTTATCGATTCCTTAACTGAAAAATAGCTTCAAATAAAATAAAACAGCGCTCCTATACAAAACTGTAATTATATATCGGTATATGTTTTGTCCATTTTCAGGACGTAAGTCGACGCAGCACCTTGACTTCGGTTGACTGTAGATAAACATATTTGCGTCAACGGGATAAATATTGTATAATCACTACTTTTTGTTATGCATATTCACAATACTAATTCATGAGCTTATTTCTTATGCTCGTTTTCCAGGATGTGAGCCGACGCAGCACGATGACTTCGGTGGACGGCCCATGAACATATTCGCACAAGCGGCACATATTGAACTGTATATTCGCTACTTTTTGTTATGCATATTCACAATACTAATTCATCATCATATTTATTGTACTCCATTTGCAAGGATGTGAGCCGACGCAGCACGGTGACTTCGGTTGACGGCGAAATCAAACCAGCGTCATCTGAAATCAAATTCTAAAAATGAGTTATTCATTGCAGCAAAATCATATCTCCACTTGGGGATATATGTTCTTAGACGATTACGACCAAATTCCACTGAGAAACGCTGTGTTACGGTGAAATGAATTTGGTGTTATCTTTCTTTTGAATCTTTCTATAATTCTCCATTTGCCAGGATGTAAGCCGACGCAGCACGGTGACCTCGATGGACGGCGAAATCAAACCGACCTTGGACATTTTCGCACAAGCGACATACACTGAACTGTATTATATAGCCACTTTTTGTTATGCATACTCATCATATTAATTTATTGACTATTCTTTATGCTCCATCTGCCAGGATGTGAGCCGACGCAGCACGGTGACCTCGATGGACGGCGAAATCAAACCGACCTTGGACATTTTCGCACAAGCGACACATATTGAACTGTTTACTCGCTAATGTTTGTCATGCATATTCACAATACAAATTCATCATCATATTTGTTTTACTCAATTTGCCAGGATGTGAGCCGACGCAGCACGGTGACTTCGGTTGACGGCGAAATCAAACCGGCCATGGACATATTCGCACAAGCGACACATATTGAAGTGTTTACTCGCTTATGTTTGTCATGCATATTCACAATACAAATTCATCATCATATTTGTTTTACTCAATTTGCCAGGATGTGAGCCGACGTAGCACGGTGACTTCGGTGGACGGCGAAATCAAACCGGCCATGGACATCTTTGCGCATGCGCTCAAGTATCTCAAGGATCACATGATGGACGCCGTCTCAAAAAGCGCATCAACGTAATGATAATTTTGAAGGCACATGAGACTTATTTGATAAGAAATTGATCATCTAGCCTTTAGAAAAAATGTATTATAATAATAGCTTTGCAATAGTTTGTGTATATTGCCTCTGAAAATAGCAATGACAAGAAAGGTTAGGCCATGGATCACTAAGTAAAGTTTATTTGAAAATAACTCCATAAAGACCTATATCCTACATATTCACATACATTCCATTTCCATTCATGCGTAGGTGGGACAACATCCATTGCCTTATATCATTTTAGAATACCACTGGATAGCATGATTCAATATTTTCACTTGGTGTGGCGTATATAATGTATCTCATATATTCCTTTTTTTATGTTATTAGGCAGCCGCAAGATAGCATGATTCGCTGGGTCATCACTGTACCGGCGATATGGAGTGACGAGTCCAAGCAGTTCATGAGAGAAGCCGCCTACAAGGTAAAATCACGTTCCCCAGCTCTTTGGTTTAGACGATATTTGAAAGCGTAAATACGGAGAAAATGGCGTCGAGCTACTGAATATTTTATTTTGAATACATTTACGTTATGCTTAGTTGTGTATACGATTATGTTTATAATGATAAACATTCCTTTAATCTGACAATAGCATTAAGCTGTAATATAAACTGAAAAACACCTCACGAGCTGTTGCTCAAAAAAGGTGTTACCCACCAAATTCCCGCTGGCTTGGAGATTTGGAGAAAATTTCTAGCTTGAAGATTCGAGTAGTTTGAGGAACACCATTTTTGAACATTTCTTATTTTTCGTTATATGAAGTTAGAATATTCATTTCAAAATTTATTAAACTTGCATGTAAATGTCTAATAAACTGTTATTTGCAATATATGATAGGTAATGTAGCAAAATTTAACATTCCAATTTTCGCAAAAGGTGCTCCTTGTCTGTTCAAAGCTGGCTAGAAAATGAGAAAGAGCTAGCTGGCTTGGGAAACATGAACACCTTTTGTTAATTTCTGATGCTCAAATAAAGATTATTTTATTGCTATTAGCATTTAAAAGTAGTTTTAAGGCAATTTTACCACTGGTTTTGAAAACAATGTGTCGTTGGGTGCCCTTCTAAACTGATCAGACCGTTTACCTACATTCAAATCTAATTTTGCAATTCGATATGTGACTACCTTTTAAACATGAGCATAATAAAGGGGCTTTCTTTGCATCTGTAAACTGATTTTATAGTAGTATTCTATGATCTTTTTAAATATATTCTATCCCCTGTTACAGGCCGGAATCATCCGCACCCAGGACTCCCCTCAGCTCATCATCGCCCTCGAGCCGGAAGCGGCCAGTCTGTTCTGTCGCCGCCAAGACATCGATCATTTCATCGAAAGTGGAAACAGCAGCGGCATCGCGTTTAAAAGCGGAACCAAGTATATCGTCATCGACGCTGGAGGTAAGATGGATAAGGCATTTGTATTGTTATGTATCTTCTATGATCTTCTATGAATTGGGGTAATGGCTAGGATTTTACAGGTAAAAAAGATTTGAGAGGAAATGCAGTTCACATATAAAACCTAAATCATGGGAGTCCTTCAATTGTAATGTCGTTCCGTTCGTGTGTTCGGAAGTTTTACATCGATTATAGATGAAAATTTGGCGTCGGGGCCATGGTCTGAATTAACGCCCGGTTATTAACTTCATAAATAGTATCGAAGTGATATTGCAGAGAAATGGTAGTTGTCAGATTATTGATTTACTAATCATACATACACAATTAAATAACATTGCAAAGGTCGTTTTGTATTTCGTTGATTCAGTTGGTAGTCGTACCACAGTTTGTATGATTAAATCACCATATATCCTTTTAATAAAAAAAAACTATTTGTATGATTTCAGGTGGCACGGTGGATATCACAGCCCACCAGATCCTGCCTTCGGGCGACGTCAAAGAATTGCATCACGCCACCGGGGGCGCATGGGGAGGCACCAAAGTGGACGCCAACTTTGTGGAGCTGCTCTCGGATGTACTTGGAGCAAATTTCATCAATAGGTAGGTTTTTTAAAAAGAAGATTAATAGCGATTTTGTGTTTGAAAAAAAAACAAGTAAAAATGGGTGTATTTAAGTGGTAAATGCTGTTTACAGGTTTACTTTAAACTGTTATCTTGTTGAGAGCACCCAATGATAAGTTTAAACCTTATATTTGCGAAATGTCCTAACATTACTCAGTTTGTTATAACATATCATTGATCATATTAAAAATAAATGTGATGACTTATTTGATGTTAAAACACATAAGGTTAAGGGCCGTATCCAACGATTTGATTAAGCATAAATCGGTTAAGGATCTTGACTGGATATGTCACATGTTTCGAGTAGCGTACATTGGTGATTGTTTTAAATGATGAATTTACCAATTTGTTACAGATAAACACTTGAAAAATATTGTTCACTCTCCTCAATCTAATTGTGATATCGATACTTGATGTTCATTATTACCAAATAAGTGTTTCTTTTAATTAACTGTACAAGTATATTGCCCACATAAAGTATGTTAAAAGACATGCTTTATTGAAAAATAATGTTCATTTTTTTTATCATTAAACGCAGGTATCGGAAAGAATGCCCCCAGCAATGGCTCGTCCTCATGACTGGTTTCGAAAAGGTCAAAAAGGCCACAAAACCCGACGGCAACACCACCATGAACATCCCCCTATCTTGGTCCCTCGGCAGCAAATATTCCGAAATCACGGGAGGCCAAAACATTGAGCAGGTCATCCGTAAAAACGGCGAATCACACGGGGTGCAATTCATCAATGGCAACCTGGTGATTAACAACAAAGCCGTGCGAAAGATGTTCGATCCCGTTACTAAGAAGGTGGTTGATCACGTGGAGGATTTGTTGTCAAGGCCCAATATGCACCCGTGCAAGTATTTCTTCTTGGTTGGTGGCTTCAGTGAGAGTGCGTTTGTGCAGCGCGCGATTATCGAACATTTTGTCGGAAGGGTCACGGTGCTTGTACCGTCGGAAGCGCAAATGTCGGTTATTAAGGGAGCGGTTTTGTTCGGACATAAACCGACGGAAATCCGGAGTAGAGTATCGCGATATACCTATGGCACAAGTTATCTTACAGCATTTGATGCCGATCTTCATCGTGAAAACAAGAAAGTCATTTACGATGGTGTTGCTAAATGCAAAGATCTATTCCAGACCTTTGTAGAAAAGGATGAAGAAGTGGAAGTGGGACAAACAAAATCGATCATTTTCAAACCGGTGGAAGAAAATCAAGATGGAATGAGTTTCGACTTCTACAGTTTGGATGGCAAACCAAATAAGCCAACGCAATACGTTACCGACTACGGTGTGAAGAGTGTGGGTGAAGGATTCCATGTCGCAATGCCCGATTTAACAGGAGGGAAAAGCAGAAAAGTCGAATGCATCGTTACGTTTGGAGGAACCGAAATCAAAGTGGATGCGAAGTGCCAAACGTCTGGACGGTCTGCCAAAACTACTATATCTTTCCTTGCAAACTAAAATCTATCATAGACGGTCGACTTTATTTAAACAGATACTTGATATATTATTTGAAGAACAATTGGAATAATGTTATTTTTGTGTTCCCTTAATGAAACATGCACCCCTTATGTAGATAATGTCATATACTGACTATGTTAAGATTTGAATAACATCGAAATGTTATGTATTTTGTCCCACATTTTAAATTGATTATATTTCTTGAAATATTACATGTACAATAATGTTTTCCGTATTTTACTTAAGAGTTAGTTCTAACTAGAAACCTTAAAAACGCCTTTTATCAGCAATGATATAGTATTTTATTGCAATAATATCTTGTTTCATATTGCTTTCGAAAGGGTTATGCATATTTTGATTGACACGACTGTGACTGTGTACATCTGATTTAGACCGATGAAAAAATGCAAACAAAACAGGAGTGTTATATCGTTACTATAACATTTGAAAGTACATTAAGTATATAAATGCATATAGATTAGAACTGTATAAAGCAATTTCGAGCAATAACTTAGATAAAGACAACTTTATCAATGATTTATGAACGTGTATGCTACGTGTGTGTAGCAATTATGCGGAATTGTGCCATACTATTCGCTGAAAGAAACTGCAAGAGATTAAATTTAAAGCTTAGAAAACAGTTGCTATTTTAAACAACACTCTCCAATTATTTATAAAAATAATGAATATATAAAATACATAACAAAATAAATATATACAAATCAGAATTCATTTTGAACAAACCATCTACAACGTTTTCAATGATAACACATTATTATTAAACAACCTTTAATGTGTTACACTTTACAAATGGTCAGGAATTTTAAATGACATTTCCATTTCACGTAAAACCTCACTTCGTCTAGACAATTGAATCCTATGCAGCAATCTAGTCTGACATAATGAAACAATTGTGCAATCTCATATCATTATAAATATGTGCAGTCAAAGCTGCACAAATTATTTCTTATTCGGATAAAACGGAAACGTAGGATTCTGTGCAACTGCGTAAATCCTAACGTTTTTACGACAATATCATTGAATACAGCAAACCGATCCGCCCTTATGCTTGTTCTTTATAAACTACTACAATGCTCCGTAAAGGGTTTTAATAGCATGCTATTCATTTAATGCATCTAGCGGGATAAAAATGAAACATTAGTTTCTGCCACTTTTCCATTTGTTTTGTTCATTGCCTGAACTTTGATTTCCGTCCCTCCAAATTTAATGGTCAGTTCAACTAAACGATCCAAGCCCCCTGTTGTATCAGGCATATGTACAGTAACACCGTTTCCCAACCGTTTAACACCAAAATCAGTGGTGTACTGCGGATTGCTTGGTTTCCTGTCAATGGTAAATAGTTCAAATTTGATCTCAGTTGAATCAGATTGATGAGGCTGTAATACGTACTTCTTTTCCTGGTCTATCTGTATTTCGTCGCCTTTTTCTACAATAACTCGAAAAACATCTGCACACAACTTTTTTCCATCTGCATTTTTGTACTTTTTGCGTTCGTCATGTTTTCCCTTCTTGAACGGAACGTACACCTCAAAACCGTAAGTCAGCCTCGCTATCCTACTTCTTATCTCTGACGGTCTGTGGCCATACAATACAGCGCCCTTTATGACAGCTGACTGTGCGTCTTCTGGAATCAAAACCTTGACACTGGTGAATGTATTTTTGATTGCTTCCTGAAGGAAGCCACTTTCACTAAACCCACCAACCAAGAAAAAATATCTGCAATTAGAGACGTTCGGGTTTTTTAGTAGATCTTTGATATGGTCAACAACTGCTCCAGTGACAGGATCAAACAATTTCTTGACAGCACTGTTTTTGATGATTATAGAACCATTATCAAATGAAACCCCATGAGCTCGTCCAGCCTTTTGAATAACTTCGTCGATCTGGTTTTCTGTCATCTCAAAGTACTTCTTCGCCATTATCCACGGTAAGGAGATACATAGAAATTTGTTCCCTGGCTTTGCATTTCTTTTGGCATTTTCAAATTGTGCCATCATTTCCAGCCATTGTAGTGGACATTCATTCTGGTACCTACAGAGCGAAATATAAATCAAACAATGACAAATGTAGTTGTAAATTTCTTAAAACACATATAGAATATATTACAAATAACGCATAGCATATATGTGAAAGCATATAAAACGCGTGAAAAAAAATATATTACAATATGTGTTTTAAGATATTTATTATAAATCAATAGGTTTTGGAAAATATGGTTGCATCAAACTATTCCTTATTCATTTTCTCAACCCGGTCTTAAATAAATTTGAGGAAAAAAGGTATGTTTAAATAGATGAAAATGATGACAATACCATGATTCAAATAAGGTATTAAATGTTCAGAGTCTGATATTAGTATATAAAATAAATCAAACATTACCAACAATCAAGAAATTGTACTTTAGAGTACATTAAGAAATTAATTTTATTCATAAGGTTTTAGAAAAAAAGTTCTTTGGTTTTATTTGCCATTTAGATTGGACCTTTCAAGTGATATGATGCTGTCATCATTATAAACGTTTCTATGTTGTTTATAATCATTTTATTTGATATCGAAATAATGTGTCACGTGGCATAATGCAATAGATATTAGTGCAGAAAAATATTGTAATAAACTGTTCTGTTAAAATATATATCTATGGTTCAAACTCATATAGAAAATATTACCGACTGAGAAAATCAGCATCAAGAATGTTTTTGAGTAGCTCAATAAAGTTGTTGTCGACCCTTGTTCCTCCCCAACCACCTCCACTTGCATGGTTTAATTCTTTCACGCCACCAGTCTTGAGAATTTCATGTGCGCTAATATCAACTGTTCCGCCTATAAATATACACTTATTTTGACACATATATCCATGACCTACAGATCATGACTAATATATAATCTAAAATATTTAGCAAATGTATCAAGCATAAATTAGTGCTAGTTAGCTAAAATAAATCAAAAGTGAGTTACTTGCTAGAATATATATCATTAGCTTACCACCAGCGTCAATAACAAGGTATTTTGTGCCTTCAGGAAACCCAGTGACCGAGCCCTTTCCAACAAATGAATCTACATTGAGACGTCTACAGTAAAGGCTTGCGGCTTCAGGCTCTAGAGCTATCACTAAATGAGGTGAATCGACAGTTGGAATTAATTTTGCCTGGAAAGCATAGATTCAACAAAATAAATAGCTATTCAAAATGGCAAATATATTTTCAGTTTTCACAATTACTAAATGAAATCTTTCAAGATATATCGTATATAAACTCCTACTTTGTGTGCTGCATTCCGCATGAAACGTTTTGATTCATCATTCCAAATTGCAGGTACTGTGAGAACCCACCGAATTGTACTCTCAATTGGTTTTCTTTAAATATACACTTGACATGTGCACTAAATAGAATATACATATGGAACTACAAAAGGAAATGCAAAACCCTTGCATTTCTGTTGCTAAAATGTGTATATTGATACAGAAGAAATATTTTGTTTTGCAATAATAATTCGCAGAATGAATCAAGACAAACCAGCAAATTAACTCACGTGTATGCTTCAGTAATTTTGTCCATCATGTGTTGTTTTAAGAATTTCAAAGCATGCGCGATTACATCAATAGCCTTCATCGTCTTTCCATCTACGGACACTATTGTACTATCGAGTGATACAATCTGCATAAAGTACAAAATATAATAAATCATTGTGACGGATGGTTTGAATCATATTATGTGTTGTTACATATTATATCAATTTTATTAAAATACTTTTGACAATTTTTAAAATAGATTTTGACAATTTCGGTCATAATGTCATTGATGCTTTCTTGCCTTCTCTTGGTGCATAATCATTTTGAAATGTTTATAGAGGAACATATTCCTGTTTTGGTTTTTTTCTCGTGCCATATCATACTCTTCTTCGGCCTTGTTACCAAAATGTAGAAATGCTCCATGCTTATCAACCAGTACACTTGTTGAAGTTTAATAAGACTGTAAATTAATTAGAATACATTATATTCAATTTTGGCTCTCTTGGCACACTAGATTCTAGAATCTTGAAAATAAAAATGGAGCCGAACTATTATTTTGTTGAAATCAAAATCCATGTTTGTAGTATGAATCTGCTAAAAATGAACTTTCTCTAAAATATTTTCGATGCAACCTCATCTACCTTTTGGTTTCATAAAATATGTTTTTCTACATATTTTACCTGAACGCCTATTGAGCTTTCCCAATTTTTATTCATTTTAATGTCTTCTGGTGTTGTTTTTAACGAAAACGCATATCCACTATAAGTAGTGCCAAAATCAATGGCACAGACCATTACATAATCATCTGACATCTTTAAACATAGATTTGTTTATATATTAAGTCAGTTATGTTTAAACAATTTTATGTAACGGACAACCTATGATAAGCATTTGTGTGATATTATATATTTTGTGTTACATCTATTAAGGCCACTTATATACACTTGTCTTATGAGATTGAGTGATAGGCATATCTTATGACCCTTCCTGGTATCATGCATTGATCCACAAGCAATGTCATAAGAAGCTTGGTATCAAGTCAACGGCGAAAATATTATTCATTATGTTTAAGATCAATAACTTATTAGCATTACGTATGGCATATTAAGGCCAGACTTTTATAAAAAATAATTTTCATGGGCATTTAAATTTACAATTGATTTATTTTGATTTATGTTTTGTAACTATGTTTTGTTGATATAATTTGATTAATGTTTTGTCATGTTCTGTTTCTAAAATAGGATCAGCTTATTAATTAGATAAACTTATTAATCAAAATTAGATGAACATATCAAAGCAGTTCCGTACCAACATACACGAGTCCGTACCCCCTTCAGTTTTCGCAGATTATTCTATAAATTAAATAATCAAGATCTGAGACAATTTATTCCATGGAATCTATGTTTTGTGTCATAGTGTCCGATTTGCTATGGTATTTACTATGTCACTGTGACCAATGTATGAATCAATTCACTTATATTGCAACAAAACATTAGGGGTTCTTATATTCTACCTGCTTTAACTATAACGGTTAACCCATCGGTTCAAAATTAAATTCTATTTTCAATATATGAATACAGACATTGTTAAACACCTACTCACGAATGCATTAACATAACAGATACATATCAAACAAGACCAGACTGAGTTTGATTTCTACAGCTCGGATAGGAGGCAAAGCAAGCCAACTCACTACGGGCATATTCAAATGTGGTCATCATTGGTATTTTTCAACTTGGCTTACCTAAATCGAAACACATACCCAAGGTAATTTGAAAGAATAATAGAATCTAGCAAAAACTGACGTTTTATAAGCCTTTCTGATTGATTATTTATCCAAAGGTATGGTTTCTTCTTTTTTTCTGCTGTTATGCACTGAATACAACAGTTTGTAATTCTATTTAAACTTACCATAGTGACTAACTAACTGACAAATATTTCATATATTTATCTAAAAGTAACATAATTATTGCCATTTTAAAAGTCGAAGTTCTATAAAATAGTGGTTGCTTGAACATAAAGTTATTTATTACTAAAATTACGGGATAATTAAAAGCTGAAAGGTAACCACACTATCGAGGAAACGAAGCAACTCGTGTTAATTTTCTAAAAATAATTTTATTTTATAAACATGTTTCCGTCCGACACTTTTTTCGAATGTATGATTCAATGTACATTCAAAACATGATGATACGGTCACAGGGCACAAAGTAGTATAACTTAACAATTTATTGATTACCTTTATGACGTTTGCAAATGAAATATTATAAACAATCGATAAAATATCAACTATACATCACAAATTCATATGATAAAAATATATTGGCTGGTTGAAAATCATATTTTCCCATTTTTTGTTTTATATGTTATGTTAAGGAAAATTAGTATATGTTCTAGTCCATTGGCCCATATGAAGATATTATTGAACAATTTGAAAGGGATTTCATTTTTTCTGATGCTTATGGTGGTTTCGGACGGTACATATTTTAGAATTTCGTGACTAAACAAGTTAAGGGGCATACAATTTTCGATTTTATTTCTAACAAGCTTGACTTATACAAGTTGTTGTCTCACCCCAGCTGGTAATTTAACTAGAGCCGGGAGCTGCAAGTCTTTATAGCAGACGCCTCAATATCGTTTCCTTTATTTGAGAGGTAACGGTTCATGGTTTTCCCGAAGGAACAGAGTACCTCGTCATTGATACCGTCATTAAAGAATGTCTTAAAGAATGTTCAATTGATTTAAAGGATTACTAAATAAATGTGTGTATCTATTTATGTATATGCTGATACGTACTTAATTGGTAGAAATTGAGTTGTAACACCTTTTATTTAGCTTGCAACGTGTTTTATTTATCATAGATGGATGCAGTGTCCTAGCAGGAAACTATAGAGGATTCAGTTTATAATTTGTATATTTACATTATGACATAACATGTTACTAGGTGGCACAATTGATATGAGCGCTCATCAAGTTATCGAACCCGGAGCTGTGAAAGAAATGCATCATGCATCAGGTGGGGACTGGGGAGGCACCAAGGTGGATGCAAATTTTGTCAAACTACTAGAAAACATAGTTGGAGTGGATTTCATTCAGCGGTAATATTCAATTATTATTTAAAAACAAAGAATAGTGATAATGATCTTTATTTGACTGTGCAAGTATGCTTATGAAGTTTTATTGTGTTTTCTTTACTGTCTTGCTTGTCATGATGTTTGAGACATTTTAGACAAAACTTTCACAGAGATAAGACAAATCAAAAGACGATAGTGAACATTATATATGATTAACCGATTCCAAATCAAATGTCCTCGACAATGGTTCGATCTGATGACAACTTTTGAACAGGGCAAAAAGAAGGCTAAAGAAGATAATCGATCTATCAGAATCATTCTTCCTTATAAAATAAATACTCTGATATTACAGGAAAGAAATCAAGGTTGTATTTCAGGAGAACGGTCCCGCCCTTGGGTTGCGATTTGATAATGGCTCATTTATCGTCAACAATGACACATTCAAGAAAATATTTGACCAAAACAAAGTAAGTAGTCGAACATGTGAAACATCTCGTAACACAGTCAGAGGTTTTCGATTGCGATTCCTTGTTGGTGGATTCGGGGAAAGCGCGTTTCTTCAGGATGTTACCAAAACGGAATTTCCCGATGTGAAGGTCTTAGTTCCGATCGAAGCGCAAATGGCGGTTATAAAAGGGGATGTTTTGTACGGCCACAAGTCCACTGAGATCAGAAGCAGAATATCGCGATTCACCTATGGATGTGCAATTACTCTACTCCTTAATACCAATATATATGATAAAACTAAGAAATCCGTGATTTCGGACGGAATCGTTGTGTGTAAATATGTGTTTCATGTTTTCGTGTAAAAGGGAGAAGAATTAGAAATAGATCAAAAGAAAACTTTTGCATTTCATCGATGGCTACATGCAACAATGAAACCATATTTAATGGATAGAAAACAAACCGATCCACAGGACATCACGGATCCCGACGTTGATCCTGAGAATTCTTATCATTTCACTTGTGTTACATCAGCAAACTATTTTCATTCTTAGTAGCTAAGTGTATCGCATCTTATTGATAATAAAATGGTCAAATCATAACATTGTAGTTTGAAATGTTTTAAAATCAAAAATATAAATATAAATTCTTATAAGATAACAAATAAATGAACATAAAATATTTTAAGCATTTCGATATTTAACAGCAATCAGATCAATAAGATTGTTTGAATTGCGATGCGGCCAGAGAATATGTGAGAAGATGTGAAAAAAAGTGTATGATTAAAAAGACCCCAGGAAGCAAGACATTCTTTGGAAGAAAAACCATAGATTATAGATAAACAGTTTACTATGCAATCTATATTCACTGTATCATTGTAAAATCAATGAATTGTTATATTTGAATTTTTAAAGTGATACAAGTCTTGGCTACTAAGTGTCATGGATGGAAGAAATTAAAACATTTTGTTTCATTAATCATATAAGGTATAGTGTGAGGTTTTCAGTTGTGTGCATTAATGCGGTTTCGGGTGGCGGTTTTCGGTCGTGATATCAAATTTTATATTCTAATTCATTATTATATCCAAAATGGTACATATCTTATATTTGAGAAGCAGATATTGTTTGATATGTGTTGCTACCTTGGTGTTTGTATAAGTAATAAGACGCAGGCTTTAAAAAAGTGCAACAGACTTTGATATATAGGTCAATATATGTTTATCTATAAAAAAGAATGAGCTATATTCATATTTTTCATTATATTATAAGATAATTATAAATACAATATATTAGTACATTTTACGCTAAATAGCAATTCTTTATTATTTTTTAATCAAAAACCAATATTTTTATGAATTCTAAGAAAAGTTTCTGTTTTGTTAAAGATTGGCGGTGATTGCATTTTATTCGATTTTCTCTTTTTTATTAATATCATCAGTTAAAAATGATATAAATAAATAGTAAATATAAGTAATATGGTGAAAATACCGAAGAAATAAAATCATTTATTTGATCCGCATTTAT
>LQRL01018991.1:21987-36858 GCA_001703475.1 Hydroides elegans
TATCCTATTTCCTTAATCAAAAATGTTAATTTATGAGTTCAGGTAACCATTTCATTTGGAATGAAAACAATTGTATACACGAATAGCACGTTTTAAGAATAAAATAATAGAATAGAAATAGAAAACCCGAAAAGTAATTTTTGATATGCTATGGAATAAAAATCAACATTTTGCAAATATATTCTACCATCATATAATGAACACATATAAATCATTCACAGAAGGGAAACCTATATGTGACTATCAAAAACAAGGCCCTCGCCAAAAATCATACACTTCACTATCAAGTCTGATATTCCAAAGAAATATTTTAATATCAGAAATGACCTTACACCCAGTTAAAGATTTGACTATCTATTCTGTAATTTTAAAGATAAATTTTAATATTTGAACAGCTTTTATACTCAGCCGTTATACCTTTATACTATAAAAAGTCATTTTATTCCTTTGGTAGATCACTCAACAAAGATTCGGTGTATATCACCCTGACATGTCTTAAATTCTTCATGTCTAAGCGGAAGTGTTTTATTTGCAAAACTATATATGTATATACTTTCGGGATTGCTGTGCTTTCACCATTTATACCATTTACACATATCCGAACGAATCTAAAATCCATATACATTAATCGATGTCGTAAAATATTTGGTGCGTCAAAACCAAGTTAGAAAAGCTATTGACATAACAGTGACATACGATGTCTGGTTAGCACATGTGAATAAATAAATCGAAACAAAGTTAAGTATTTAAATACATACATAAGTTCATTCTAGTTAACAGAATATTTTTATCAGTTCAATTGTTTTAAATAATTGTGCAAGATCATAATATAAATATACTTTTCTAACCAGAGTTCGCTGTTTAAAAAGATAATTCGTTTAATAAGAAATTCGTTCCTGTCCTTATATTTTGGTAAAATTTCCCAAAATAATTTGAACAGAATTAATAGATAAATTAACAAAACCATTAGGATCACATACTAAATAACTATTGTTTCGACATATTTCCAAATTAAAAAAGGATGTTGCTTCTGAGGAACGGAATGCCCTCTTAGAGGCATGCATAATTGATGATTTTAGGTTAAACACGTAAAGCTCTGCCCCTTCAAATATATCATTTTCTTTCAATTCAACAAACACTTAACACAAATTGGTGACCACACACACACTTCATTATCCTTGATTCGTAATATGCTGATATGGCTGAAGATATGGCTGATTTCAAAGAAAAAAATATGCTTGATTTCTATTATCTCAATCTTCAATCTGATTTTATCCAACAACAAAACCAATTCGCAACGTTATGCAACGCATTAAAAGTAGGCAGCTCATTGAAGTGCAATTGGTGTCGACAAAAGTGGTATATGGTTCAATATCAAACAATGTCATTATCTGTCAATTTTAATCTTAAACATTCTTTTGACATATTCATATCAACACAAATTAAATAATTGATACGTTTATACTTAGACTATATCCATGCCATTAAAGTAGTATATATTTTATGAATATATGGGTCAATAAAGAGGTATATCATTCGTGAATCACGTGCATCTTCTTATTATGAATATTTGAACAACTAACCTAATCATGCGTTTTTGCTTGAATTTAACATTGATTGATGATGTATTTAAAATTATTAGAAAAACAAATAGTATATTATAGTTTATAGAAATTTTTAAAAATGAGTTTTTCGTCACACCAAGACCGTATATACCATTGCCAGTAAATAAAATTTGATTGCACCAACAATATGATGACAATATATGTGTTTATTACTTATTTAACCTACATTTACAATTTACAGGCATTAATCACTACTCCGATCGTTTCGACTTTAAATAATCATATTATTATATTATATTAGATTTCGGATTAACTTCATCCTGTAACACTATGCACAAATTTCATGATGATTTGATTTGTGGGGCAGTCAAAATGACAATTAGTATCGATCAATTCATCACATAACAAATATATAGATATGTCAAATGAAATATCACCCACGTTGCAACATTTTTTTTATATTGTGAGTCTCTTTAAACCTTTTTCTATTAGCCGTCGCCCCTTTTATTCATAACTTAATCATTGAATATATATTGCCAACTGATATCGTTCGATATGAACCACACATGTGTTATATGTACTTATCTTAATATTCAATCAAGATAAAAGCAATATTAGTCGGTGCATAGAAATCAAGATAATATATTTATATGATAAATATCCATCAAATCGGTGATATCATCCCTACTTCAAATTATTACAAAAATTGCAAGTCAATTGTCATACAAATAAAAGTATCTACATGGACTGTTTCAGTTTATATCTTTTGGTGATAAATGTTATGTGATATAAATTATAAAATATACATTAAAAAGTTAATGAAAATACATCGCAATTAAGATATTAGGTGCATGGTTTATTGAAATCATAGGCATAGCAATTGAGGATGGCAGATAATTACCTAATGGTATGTGCCATAGATTTTGGTACAACCTATAGCGGATATGCGTTTTCGTTTACGGCCTCACCAGAAGAAATCAAAATGAACAAAAACTGGGGGAGTTCTTCTGGATTTCAAGTAAGATTATTCGAAGGACACTTTAGTTAATGTGCTATTATGGCAATTTTAACAATAACATTTTGTAAAAGTACCAATTATGCATAGATACACATTTTTAGAATCATCTTGATTTGTAATCAATATATAATAATCAAGTTATTCAACAGACTCAGCTTTTGGTAGGCATTTCTAAAGGGATATTAACAGTGTTTCATAAATTGTACTTTGATTAGCTCAAAATGGTAAGATGTCATTTGTTGCAGTCTTATAAAGCCCCAACAAGTGTTCTCGTTGATAACCATGGAGCGTTGCAATATTTTGGTTTCGATGCTGAAGAAGAATATAACCAGGCAATTGAAAAAAGTGAATCAAAACATCTATCCCTTTATAGACAATTTAAGATGATCCTACACAAACAAAAGGTATGTGTTAATGTTAGATTTGTAGAATATATTTTATTTAAACCCACAAATAGCAGTTATTATGTATTTTATAGAAATAACATCAAAATTATAAATTTTATAAGCAAATAAAAATATCAAAGAGCAAAGATTATTTTGCAGAATGTTTCTAAGAATACTACGGTGAAGTCGGTGGAAGGAAAGACGGTCACTGCTCTTGATGTGTTTTCGCACGCATTGAAATACTTGAAAGACCATCTGTTGAAACAAATGACCGAAGCATTTACGTAAGTTTTACTTTAAATTATAATTCCGTTTGTCCATACTTAGGTAAAATGCTAAAACAAGACATTAATATAGTACAATTGTGCAAAATCAAATCATGTGAATTATGCTTTTATAATAACTGATGATATTTTAGGTATCGATACATGATTGGTTGAATAAAACTGAACTCAACAGAAAATATATGACAATTGATGCATCTTATATATTAAATATTGTGTACTTGTAAACTATATTATATAGAAAACCCGAAGATCGAGACATACGCTGGGTACTTACCGTACCAGCTATATGGACAGATGGATCAAAACACTTTATGCGGATGGCCGCACACAAGGTACAACCATTGTATGACATTGTTATTTGTGAATTTGAATTCCAATTCATTGTCATAAATATAAATATGTGATCAGTTTCATATATATTTACATCTTCACACTTCCTGAATATATAGTTTGTGTTTATCTGTCCAGGCTGGGTTGATACCATTCCTTGACTCCCCTCAACTAGTTATTGCGCTAGAGCCAGAAGCCGCAAGTCTTTACTGTAGACGACTCAATATTGTATCTTTCATTGGAGATGTAACGGTGGACGGATTTCCCGAAGGCACGAAGTATCTCGTTATTGATGCTGGTGGTAAGCTTACAATTAGGTTACATACTTTAAGTAAGGTAATATACATTGTGTATGATATATATTTTGTTATAATATTTACTGTGTAACGTAATCAAATCAAAAGGTAGAAAATAATGAAATAAATAGTGTTAGATGTTTATAACTTGTGACGGAAGTGAGCAATCAATCAAAATGCGTACTAAATATAATAGTTAAGTTTCCAATGGCCAACTAGCGAGGTAAACTCAGACATGTTGAATTCCTAAGACTAAGACTAAGGCTTTTGTTAGACTGTATAATTTGTATAAAATGTGTAATAAATACCTTATTGGAGGAGAAAAGTTTTTCTACGTTGCTTCTATAAAACACCAGTTAGGTTACACTCGCCTCGTGGAACCCCCACGACCGTTACATAACTGGAAATTAAAAAACATATCCATAATGACTGCTCTTTACTAGCACATCATACTTAAACGTAGTTTTAATCGATAACCGTTCGTGAAATCTTATATATATACATATAATAGGTGGAACTGTTGATATAAGTGCGCATCAAATCATTAAGTCTGGAGCTGTTAGAGAACTGCATCAGGCGAGTGGTGGTGACTGGGGAGGTACCAAGGTAGATGCCAATTTCATCAAGCTATTAGAGGAAATCGTTGGTGCTGATTTTATCAGAAGGTAATAATTTGAGAATTGATCAAGTGGACTATGATGATTATGTTAATATATATAGCTATCGTTTTATAACATAGACTGTAAGATACTTTACTTTAATATTTTAATATATTCTTTAATATATTAGCCATACCCAGCCTTACCGATTTAAAACTAGATAAACACTTTCGTCAACTTAGTCATTATTTAAGTAAGGTTTTGATATTTTTATGGCAATATTCAAACTCAATATAATATATTCAGTTATATTAATTGAGTTAAAAGCAAGCAAATATGACAGAAACAGCTAAGTGACCAATATCATAATAATTTTCCATCAAGATACCAAAGTGAATTCCCACTTCAATGGCTGGAGCTGATGACAACATTTGAAAAAGTCAAGAAGAACGCAACGCCGGTCGGGAGAACTCTTAGAATCTCTCTACCATGGATTATGGCAAGGACGTACTCGGAATTCACCGGATCCCAGTTTGACGACGTCATCACAGAATCCGGACGACCGTTCGGGGTGAGATTTTCCAATGGAGCTATGATCCTGAACAACGACACGGTCAAGAAAATATTTGAACCTGTCACCGAGCAAGTAGTCAAACATGTGAGAAATCTTCTAGCACAACCAAAGGTTTCTGGTTGTAAATATTTTTTCTTAGTCGGTGGATTCGGGGAAAGTGCGTTCCTACAAGAAGCTATCAAGTCTACCTTTCCCGGTGTGAAGGTATTAGTTCCGACAGAAGCACAAATGGCAGTCATAAAGGGTGCGGTACTTTATGGTCATAAACCATCTGAGATAAAGAGCAGAATATCAAGGTTGACCTATGGATGCCGGGTGCAGGCACATTTCAATCCACAGAAACATGACCAAACCAAGATGTTCATTAACGCAGACGGCATGATGAAATGTCAAGATCTGCTCCGCGTGTTTGTTGAAAAGGGTGAAGATGTCTATTTGGATGAAGAAAAAACATTTATATTTTATCCATCATCATCAACAGCAACAGTAGCGAGTACTCCTCTATTTTCCATTGATAGAAAACCGAACGACCCGCAGTACACCACCGATATGGATGTCAAAAAAATAGGCGATGGTATTAAAATAGACCTGCCTGATACAACTGGAGGAATGGATCGCGAAATAGAACTGATCGTCAAGTTTGGAGGCACTGAGATCAAAGTAGAGGCAAAAGACAAAACAAGTGGAAATGTTGCAAAAACCACCGTTTCATTCATATCCGCTTAAACTCTAATGTGCTTCAATTATGAACCTGTGATAATTACATATCTTACCGATGGGAGGACATTTGATAATGCGCTTAATGAAAAGGTGTTAGCCTTATTTGTTGTTTCATTTCAAAATTGGAATAACTAACAAAGTTTGAGCCCGGTTGAACTGTTAAAAATGATCATGAACTTTGCATTACGTGTAATTTATCGATTCAATGTTGTTACTGGAATACAGAACTAAGTGTTTTATGCGTCTGCACATTCGGTCTAAGACTATAACATGTAACTTTACATTAATAAAAAATATTCTATATCCTCTTGCCCGTAGTGCATGGGCAAAGTCAATATGTGTTGATGCAAATATGTATACTGATTATTCGAATGTTACATTACAATACTGAAAACAGTGTTGTAATATAATGTAGCTATAGATTTATATATTCAAAAGATATGTAACTACAACATCATAATTGGTAATATAAGTCCTTTTAGTTAACTAAATGTGTCATAAAGCTTGATTTTAGTAAATAGAATCCTGTATTTTGCTTTAGTATTCGATATATATATAATCGTAATATGTTCTCGCGATACTCGTATTATATACTTTATCCCTGACGGTTCCCAGACCTTCAATCTGCAAAGCAGGAAGAATGGGTAACTTTAGACTGGACATACGATACCAGTGAAATGGACTTACAGCTGTGTTGATATAGCTTTTTTGATTATATTATTCATGTTTGTAATTAAATGTTATCTTTTGAAAGTAAATGTCATTTTAACTCTTATTTCTGAATATTTTAAGCTAAAATATTACTACACGAATTATTGTAATATATGCATTACTTAGCGACACGACTCATCATTAATAAATAACAGCTTGTTAATGTGTTTTTTTCGTGAACAGTCTATCGTTATCTCTGACCAAAGCCTTATAAGAAATATAAGTTCACTCCTTGAAATATTAATAAATTTTACAAACAAATTAAAATTATATTCTTAAGGACAAAAGTTATGCACCTTTAAAAGTAAAAAAAAATCATAGAAAACATGAAGTCCACAATGCACTCACAAAATCGCATGTTCTTGTAATAAATAACTTTGTTTGACGGGACATGATATCACACACACACACACACATCTGCATCATGCGAGTTCCAGTTTTTTTATGTAATGTCAAATTGTTCTCTTTTTTATCTTCTTGCAATGAATTTTGTCATTATGTACTCTGGGATCATATCGACCTTGAATAGTCCCTGCAGTCTATTTAACACTTTGAAATCGATCTCAAAATGTGTATCAGGCGAATTACACGATCCTGTTTGGGTGTCGACAGCATTGTTTTCTTTGCTTGAATTTTACTGCTGTTATACAATGCAGTGACATGAGTTTTGCAGTCATAGACAAAGTAGAAGGGACAATAGGTATGGGACTACACGGTACATAATGTATGCACATGGAAATAAACCATTTTAATCAGTACAATATATAAACTTTTAAGCTAAAACGCAATTAAGTATGAAAACGACATTAATATACTAGCATATGGGCTCCGACCTGGTTGCTGAACGAATACAATTTACATGAGAATTAAACAATACATTTTCAGCATAAATGCTAATTAAATTTTTACGATGAGATCCTGATATATCTCAATTTATTTTACCAAATTTATAATGAGATGTTTCTTATCTTTATCTTAGCAATAGCCCCATTCCCGTCCTTTATTTTGTATATATGTTTGGCATGTAAATCGAACAGCACTGAAAATATCCAATCATTCGCGTCTATACTTATTTTAGAAAATGTCAAGCATCAAGCTTTAATGCTAGCCAATGCAACATTTTCTTTATTTGATATCTCATGAACATGTGGTCCGCCGTATTTATATAAAAATAGGGATCCTATAACCCAGTGAATCAATAAAGGCCTCAATTGAACCCCAGTTGTCAAAAAAACATAGTTTTGTTGGTATTTGACACGACCCGTATAAGCGATCATGTAAGCCAGCCCATTGTTTACCTTTTCGGACCTTCAATAAACACATCATATTCCACCTACAGTGCTTAAGATCGTTCGTGAAAACTGCCTATCCCAAAACATGCAAATTTCCAAAATCAACAAGATAAAAAAATATCTAAATAAAAATAACCATATCAGATAAACATCGCAAAAATTATGAATCTAATGGTTTAATTTTTATTCACGCGATATAATGCTATCTATATTGAAATTGGATTTAAACAGGTAGCGCTAGTCAAATTTGGAAATTAGTGTAAAATTTGAATGGTAAATAAATGGTTCATTTTCTTGTCTAACTGTGTTGAACTTATTGTGATTGAGAGCGAACTATACTCATTTAATTTGATGGGCATGAAAACATAGAGATGCTCTTATAAATATGATGTTTCATTAAGAGCGAATTTAAATTTCTTTTCATCACATTGTCGCATCATTACTGGACGGTTAACTGTTTGAGAAATGCCAAACTTCTACGTTCTATCTATATGGAAGGGCACTCCATGACACTTTTTTTTTACAAAAACATGTTAATTCACCTTGAAACAACGTTGCAATTACGAACATCACCAAAATAACATCACCAAAATGAACGTTTAAATGTTTCAAATCATGATTGTGACGTCATCAAATAGGTTTCCTTTGATCATCGCGGGATAATATTTCCCACGAATCGCCCGCGTTTGCGGGAATTATCATCAATCAGCTGATCAATAATTCCCAGTTTCTCCCTGAGTAATCGGTCAATTCCTTGATTTATAAGTGACATCAACTTTCAAAATTAGTGTCACTTATTATTCAAGTTATGTGACGAAGGGCATATTACTTAAAATTCATGGAATAAGAGTCTGACCACATCAGAAGCGTTTGTTGAGCGATTCCTTATCAAACGCTTTTTTCCATGTATTTCCTTTTGGGATGTCTTAAATGAACATTGCTTAAAAACGCAACGGGCGTTTTAGGAGCGTTTTGGGTTTCTTATGAATTTACATTAGAAAACACAGTTTTTACGAAAAAGAACCTCGACAAACGTTTTTTTTCTTTTTGTTAGTTTTATTTTGCTACAAATATGTATTCCAATACCCAAAGTTCGTTTCTACCACACCAATTTTAAATGGTTTAACGTCTGCTTTTGTCATTTTTATTACAATGCTTTTATTTATTCATATCATTACAAAGAATGAAAAACCCACTTGGCAAACAACTTCTTCAAAACTGCTTGGTGATATCGTTATACGTCCCGATATTGGCGTCAGAGAACATAAAATAGCTGATTATAAACGGTAAAACGCGAATACCTAAAAGTTGGGACGTCTGGAAAAAAGTTTACTTGACTAGGATCATCCGTAAGACGTACGTCCCTTTTACATGAATCTTACATGTGGCGTAATAAAAACGTTTTGATTTCGGTCCAAATAAAACGATGGACTTTCCATGCGTCCTTTCAATACCAGGAAGAGTTACAAGAATAAAAATGCATATTAAAGTTATATCAAACCTTCAGTTTCATTTAAGTTGAATTAATTTGACGTTGGTTAAGTATATAGCTTCGGAAACAAATTTGAATATATTCGTATCTGCTTTCTTACTGGTCAATTGAAGAATAGAATTATTTCCATGTTTAAAATAATTCAACCTCGTTCATCATCTCCTTTCCAATTCTTATTTATATAAGGACGATCTAAAACTAAGCTTTAGATCGAAAATAACCCTCATAATTCAATGTTTAAGAACTCAAATAAACCCATGTGGCGGAAAAAATTTAAAATACAAATGAATGGTTGTGATAAAAAAGAAATAATGGGATAATGGGAGTATAATTAGATCATGACCCTTTTTTCAATCAATAATTTAAATTGTTTTGCTCAATCGAGATTTAAATTTTAAAAAGCATTCAAGTTTTGAATTAAAAACAAAACCCTCAACCTCCTACGTCGGGTTCGAGTTTGTCATTTAATCCTTCACTTTCATGCTTTATCTTATTCGTAAAAGGTGTTTACTCTTTCCAAGTCAGCCGGGTATTTTTCCTTTTCTTACATCATTTACGAAAATTGAAATATTGAATTTCACTAAATTACCTATTATATATTGTTTATAACAGTTTATTATACAATTACAACACATTAGATAATTTTCAAAACAATGATTCACACTAATTAACACGAAAATTGAGTATTATCAAAAAGGTGTTCCTCAAACTGCTAAAATCTCCAAGCTATAATCCATTCAAAATTTCCAAGCTAGTTGGAATTTGGTTGGGATAACCTTTTCTTGGGAACAGCTCGTGAGATGCTCTTTAATCTATATTATTTAAATCCTAAGGGGAATCAGGATAAAAGAGCTTTGTAGCAAATTAACTGCTATTACAAAAAAACCTGTGGCTATTGTAAGCTATCGTTAGCTATCGTTTATTCGTAAGCAATCGTTTATTCGTAAGTTATCGTAAGCTATCGTTTGTTCGTAAGCATTCGTTTATTCGTAAGCAATCGTTTAATCGTATTCGTTTATTCGTTTATGCGTATTCGTTTATTCGTATATTCGTATTCGTTTATTCGTTTCAGTTGTCAAATTGGAAGTGGTTTTAACTGTAGGTCTGTTCATTGGACCTGAGTAACACTATCAGTGTGGTTGCTCATTAAAATACATGACAAAATGGAATCGAATCAACTGCTCATGTCGTAGCATCTAAATTATGTAATTTTGACCGCCATTAATTCGAGCCTTATCGCTTACAGCTTGATTGGCTAATTCATTAACATTCATTAACTGAGTTAAGTTTCCGATGGGGTTTGGTGAAAAGAACATACATTATTATTGAAATACTTTGAAATCTTCAATGTTCAATTAGGAAATTGTTTGAGCAATTACAGCTTATAGTGATTCGCCATTTTTCCCTGGTCAGCATTTTTATAGGTTAACTCAAAATTAACTAACTAAAATGAGTTTCAGACTGGGGTACATTGAAAAAAGCTTAGATAACTGAAAATACTTTCAACACCTGAATAGTTTCTGAGGAATTCAGTGAGTAATTACAGCTTATAGAAACACGCATTTTCACCCTGGTCATCATTTTGCCCATGGTAAAAAGAAGTCCAAAAATATTTTTTTTTGTTCATCAGGTTGCACATCTGACTGCTACTCGTTATCATGGTCCAATGTATAAAAGTAGGACCTGGAGATATTGGCTTTATTTTGAATGATTGAATTAGACATTAACTAAGCTCTAAGCTACTACCATGACGCAGTATGGTGTCAGGCAGTATCGACAATATTGCATTCAATAATTTGATCTGATCCCTTATCATGTTAAATTAAGTCATATTATGAACCCACTTTCTCATTGTGTCATATTGCATAATACACAAATATATAAATTTCATGCAATAACAGTAATCAGGTGAGAGACGTCCCTATAAATAGGGGCGCCCCTATTTATAGGGGCGCCCCTATATATAGGGACGGTCGTCCCTATTAATAGGGGCGCTTGGGTGGTTTTGTATATTTTAGTGATATATATATTTCAAACATATATAAAATCCAGATAAACATATATATTTTAGATATTTAATTTACATAATTAATAAGCACATATTCCGGTGCTTAACACATAGAAAAAATCATAATATTTGGAGCTTAACGTATAAAGATATGTTGGCTTTTATTTTGGACAATTGTCCAAAAAAAAAAATACGTTTTTAAGCCAATTAACTTATGATTTTGATCGATAATTTTTGAACCAATGATTTCGCGAAAAAAATTAGAATGGAAAATCTAGCTAATGCATCATAAAATCTTTTGAGAAAATTTCATAAAATTTCTATTCTGCGTTTTTTTCTGCAGAAGGCTTTATTTAACTACACCTATAAGCATTAATATCATGAAGTTATATGAATGGGTATTTAAACTTTCGTGAGCGAAAAATGGTTTACTTTTGGAAAAGTTTATTAAACAGTGTTTACTTAGAGGGCTTTGTATGAGGTCAGGGCTTTACTTTAACATTAATACGAAACTCGAAATGTCGAAAAATATAGGCACCCGACCTAAAGGATAGCTGATCGGTCATTCCATAGCCATAATGTGTCCATTCGAGGCATGTGTTATTTGTAGTTTTTTTAATGGAAACAAGTAGACAAGGTCTCAGCAACCCCAACAACCGGTCAAAATTTATTTCATTGGAAATTTAACAAGCGGATCAGTCCTCCGCTTCCTTAACAATAGTTGAAAATTTGAAAACATACGAATTTAAATTAGACGCAACGCCTTTCTTACAACGTTATTTTACAGAGTCTTTCTCACAGCGTCTTTCTCACAACGTCTTTCTCACAGCGTTTTTCTAACAACTTTTTTTCTGACATTTGCGAATTCCCCAAAACATCACGATATACGAGTATTCTTTCTCTATGTGCCTATGTCCCCAAATCCATATTATTCAAAACTTAGTCAAATTTTGATTTTTTGAGCAAATTCAAAAAATTATTACGCCTAAGTACAGCTCACATTTATGTTCTTAATATGTGCCGAATGAAAACGAAAGCCATCGAGGGAAAGCCGATAGTGCGTATAAATCCTATCGTTAATCACGCAAAGTTGAAAAAATCAGCATTTTTGAAAATTTGCAAAATTTCCAAAGCATTTATTAAAATATGTATTTTTTTAGAACATCCCATTGACAGATTTGTAATTTGAGTTAATGAATCCAAATTTTAGCAAAAATATTCGCATTTTATTTTGAGGTCAACCGTCCCTATATATAGGGACGCGTCCCTATATACAGGAATGCGTCCCTATAAATAGGGGCGCCCCTATAAATAGGGACGTACGCGTCCTGGTAATTTCGGCAATATTTCAACCGACGTTGTAACATGAGTTATGAAAATGTAAGTCATTATTATTCGAAATGAGCATGGTATATACCATGCTCATTTTAACTGAAAAAGAATTGTTTTGCTATTAACTTCTCGCGGGCGGATGCAAGCTCATTAGGTGCCTCTCTTGGATGATATTTCCTCAACGTATATTTGTCGTCGCCCCCTGACCTGACGTACGTTGCTTTAACTTATAATCTACCCTTTGGACTTGCACTCCATGTTTATAAGAAACAAAACCTAACCGGTTAGCATTGTGATAAAATCAACAAACCCCAACCGCATAGATAGAGCAATATTTGTTTTCTTAACTAAATAAATAATAAATATGATATGCAATGAGTTTGTTTTTAAAATAGATCCCTTCCAATGCATGACATATGCAGCCGCAAGCTTTGAGTAGCTAGCCATTGGTTGATTAGCAATCGCATGTGTATATTCAAATGAGCAACATATACCACACAGAACAATCTCATATCAATGGCGATTTATGGTTTGCTTTGCTCTGTTTTGAATTAACGATGGACTTATATTGATAGGGGAAAAAACTCATTTCAGGCGATATCAATAAAATCGTATCGCGTTAATGAATTTTCATCATGCTAGCTCATAAACACAAAGATCGACATCTGATGAAATGCATTTAAAACACAAGTGGAGTTTTGAGTAAAAATGCTCGACAAACATGTGTGATTAATATGAGTAGGCAATAAAAATTATTTTCAAGAATTGGATAATAGCACAGGTCAAAAGTAATTCGAACAATTGCGATGTTATGGTTAACATCATATTAAATTAATTATTCACAAAATTGGATTTCCTTGAGTATCATCATTAATGACTTACTAAAAAAAATACGAAAATACAAACAATCTCAATTTTTATTATTTGTCAAAACGTTTCAAATAGGATTTTTTTCTAAATAAAACGGTATAGTAATGTAAATTTACTTGCCCAAATAAGTTTTTGAAAAGACTATTGCGTTCAAAATGTAGTGTTTATTTTAAAGATAATATCACATGAGTAACAAAGAATAAAATGAACGTTTTGATAAAAAAAATGCAAACCGTAAATTTAAATGGCATAAAATGTATCAATAGAAATATGGATAATTAAGATTAAATGTTCATTGTTTTTCTTCCTGCAGTGTATTAAACACTATAGCTAAAGATGATAACCAGGCTATGACATATAAAATTCAGATGGCCATCGAAAAAAGGGGAATAAAACTCAAAAAATGCTAACAAAATATAATTCAAAATAAAAGAAAAAAATCTAAGTTTATGCAAGCAAATCTATATGGACGAGTTAAACGACACGCGTCCGTAATCATTATGGACTAATAAGGCACGAAACACGTGGACCACATAGCCTATATACAAAACAAAAATATGGATAAACTACTGCGCGTTCTTTTCAACTTTAAGGAATTCAAATCGAGTCACGACGATGACGTCACAGACCGACTGACACGTGTATACACGTCATCAATCATGTTTCTCTTTTGCGTCATAGTGACGTCATCGCATTATGTGGGCCACATCATCCAATGTTGGTGTCCCGCAGAATTCACGGACAGCCATAAACAGTATGCGAATACGATATGCTGGGTGTCGGATACGTACTATGTGCCGTTTAACCAGCATATACCGACGGATGATCGCAGGCCCAAAAAGATGATCAGTTATTACCAATGGGTACCGTTCATTCTATTGGTTCAGGGGATGCTGTGCTATGTGCCCAGGATGGCATGGAGTTTTCTCAACAAGAAATCAGGTATTATTATGTTCTAAAGTTGTTCATGCATATTCGGGGATGCATTGGGGCATTTTACGTTGGCGCCTATGGGCGCTGTATTTTCATAAAAACTGTGTCCGACAAAAAAATACGCCAGAAAATAAGAACGCAAACTAATGCATGTTTCTTATGGTTTTAAATATGCAACAGGGTTTGATATATTTTACACCACATTCAATTATTCATCATTGCTTAACATACATTTTCAAGTACGATACTGCAAAATTCGTGCATACATGGTTCAGATATATATATTTTTTTAAATAAATTAGCTCTTTAATGAGAAATAATATTAAAATGCACGCTTTCCAATCACAATCAAACACAATTTTGCGCGGTTTAATCTTCATAATTCCGAATGATTCACGAGCGTTTTGTCTTTAAAACACTAATTGATTATCTATATATGTTCGGTACTTGCATCGAAA
>LQRL01019014.1:0-15900 GCA_001703475.1 Hydroides elegans
ATATATTTATCAATCTATAACGAAGGATACATTTATAACAAATTTCTATAGACATTTACATTTGTGCAGTGGAGTCGATAGCATATAATCTAAAGATATGCACCAAATAAATTGAATATATAATTTTCAAAAAAAAAAGAAACATGACCGCAAAAAGAAAGATACATAATCACAACATTTGACAGGGACGAACCTTCTCCGATTCACCCGCACATGGTGACCCCGAACCTAGACGGTTTGGCAGCACGCAGTCTCCTCTTGAAACGCGCATATGTTCAGCAGGCGCTGTGCTCACCCAGCAGAACTTCTACGCTTACTGGACGAAGGCCTGATACAACGCACGTCTACGATTTGTTACATTATTGGAGGTAGGGTTGTTAAGTGTTTTGTCCTCGATATAAAATTATTAGCAAATAGAGTAAATTAGAATATAAATTATTACCTGTTTCGCATCAGTATATGAATTGAGAAAATTGAGTGTTGGATTGACGGCTCTTTTAAAGTGTTATAATATTCCGGAACTATGTTTAAATGCTGAATTTCTGCTTTCTTATAGTGGCAAATTGAGTGTTCATACATAATATAGAAACTGTACTAGTGGTTTTGATAGATTAATCAACTTTGTAGTTGAGCATATGTATAGCTGTATTAACGATTGCAGACCTGTTGGCGGCAACTTCACGACCATCCCGCAATACTTCAAAGAGAACGGCTACGAAACCATCGGCATGGGCAAAGTGTTCCATCCGGGCTCCACGTCCGGAAGTGACGACCCGATCTCGTGGACGAAACCGTATTATCACGCGGGCAACGGGAAGTGGTCGAAATATGGACAGATGTATAGTTGGTATGCTGTCAATGATTCGCTGCTCGTGGATGATCCGTTGCAGGACCAGAGCATTGCTAAGAAGTAAGTGTGTACATTTATGTGAGATTAAACCTTACAATGTGAAAAGTATCAAAAGAATCGCAACTTAACTTTTAATGGGAGGCCTGTTTCTCGATTGGGTTTATACTGAGTTATCATTACTACCTGATTGTTTCAAAAATACAAAGTTCCCTATACATCTGCAATCAACTACAATGATTCTGCTGAAAAAGTGCATAATCTTAGATAAGTGTCGGGCACGTAGTAAAAACTATTACTATATCGTCCTTGTTTTGTTCGTTTAGAGCTGTTGAGACGCTTAAAGATGTTGCCCCGGCTGCACTTAGTGGTGAAAAGCCCTTTTTCGTGGCCGTTGGTTTCCACCGGCCTCACTTGCCATGGCTGATTCCAAAGAGTTTTCTCGACATGTACCCGCTTGACCACATTCGGCTGCCGGGTAACCCGTATGCTCCCATAGATATGCCGGAAATAGGTCAGTAAACATGGCCGTGAATGTGTAAAAACGCAGTGTTGTCCACTTTAATTTTCAATTTTACATTATCATCAATTACTTTGATGGACCGATTACTATATATTTTATAATATTTATATAATTAAGTGTTTCCAATATGCCTAATAAGTTGATATGATTATACGATTTAGTGTTGCTAATTGAATGGCTGATAGGAGTTAGATGAAACATTTCATGTCCTTAATGGTTCAATCGTTAATGATTTGTTTCCGATTTAATCGTTTTTTGCAGCATGGTCGAATTTCGCAGACTTACGTCACTACAGTGATATGCAAAAACACGTCACACATGGATCTATCAACACGACATTTCCTGATGACGTAGTACGCAATCTACGGAGAGGCTACTACGCATCTGTTAGTTATACAGATAGTCTCATCGGTAAGTCAAATCAACATGAAGACGAAAAACTGTCTCATACAAAGCCAAAAATTGACTGCATTTTCAATTTCGTTTATTGGTTGATTAAACTACGGATAACAAACAATGTTTTTTCTCTATATTATATTTGAAATGTCGCTGTATTGTACAGATATTCTTTTAACTCCATATATATGTTTTTATTTCAATTAAAGGACAAGTTCTAGACACGCTGAAAGACCTAGGCCTCGATGACTCCACAGTCGTATCTTTGTGGGGAGACCACGGCTGGACTCTGGGTGAACACGGACTCTGGTGCAAACACAATAATTTCGAAACTTCCACGCATGCCCCGATGATGGTGCGAGTTCCGGGTTTAACCGATGATGGTGTGGTTACCGAAGCGCTCACGGAATTTGTCGATCTGTTTCCGACGCTGGCCGAAGCTGCGGGGTTGGATCCGATACCACTGTGTCCGAAGAATCCATGGAATGTGACCCTGTGTACTGAAGGTATGTACAAATTTGTACGCACTTACAGAAATCGTATTGTTTTATTAACTCTGAAATAAATTATTCAGTGCATGTTATTCATATTTTTTGTACCACATGAAGGCAATATTAATTAAATGATCTTTACTGCGTGGACTCTATGCTTTGCTGAGCTAGCTCATATGTTTATATGCTTCTTTACAACTCATTTTAAATTTGTTCAGGTCTAAGCATGATGCCCCTAATCTCCGACCCCTCGCGCCCCTGGAAATCCGCCGTCTTCTCGCAGTACCCGCGCATGGACATCGGCGGCGGCGTCAAAATGGGCTACAGCATGCGCACCGACCGCTTCCGGTTCGCGCAGTACGTCGAGTTCGAGGAGAGCACGTTCTCGCCCATGTGGCATCTGGTGTCGGGGTTCGGGCCGCATGGCGAGCTGTATGATCATGGGGTGGATCCGGCGGAGAATGTGAATAAGTTCGATAAGGATGGCTATCATAATGTGACGCAGGGCTTGGTTAAGAGGTTAAGGGAAGGATGGCGCAGTGCGCTGCCACCGCATTATGATAATGCGATTACAAAGTAGTTCCTTGATATATCTGTTTATCTCACCATTAAGGGTTTTTACTCCCATGGGTTATGATAATGTTATGACACAATAGTTACCTATGATCTGTCACTTAATCTCACAATTAAATGTGCCATGCCACCGCATTAAGATAATACTATCACAAAATAGTTTAGTGTGAGTTGTCTTTAAATCTCACAATTTAGGGTTTATTGCCTCTAGCTGTGACGATGCTGACGCAAAATAATTCCTTATGATCTCTCATTGAATCTTAGCATGAATTGTATAACTCCTGCTTGTTTTTTTTCTGAAACATTCTATTCAGTAATCATAAACCTGTGTGTTGCCAAGTTTCTTACAAGTTTTGATATATTTTTTTACATGAGAAATTTATACACAATAACAATTTTCGGCCTGCCTTGGTCTTAAATGTAGATAAAATTACTTTTTTTCCCTAACATGTTGCGTTGAATAAGAAATCTATACTAGTGATCGCTATATTTTAGTGCTAGTCTGTGTAATCTCTTGCCTAAGTATCCTATGCAATTTTTATCTCAATCCAATAACAGCTTTGGTGTATTCTGTGTTCATTTTTTCATAACATTCGATAAATTTACAAAAATACAATTTATGTTGACGTTTAGATTCATCTTTATTTTAAAGATGAACATTTATAATATAACATATAGTAGGTATATAGAAATAATCATGTGTTGTGTATTTATCTGTGATATATAAATTGATAAATTTATTATCGATGACCCTACAGATATAAAGTGATTTTATTGTAGGTAATAAATATACTAGGGAAAATGTATCATGTTTTTCAGACTAAATTTCTTTGATTACATATTATCTTACCTGAACTAAGTTAAGCGGATGAGCGTTCATGTACATGTATATGGGAAAAAAGCGACATGGTCTGGCTATATGGATCGATTAATAGAGTATGCTCACCTTATGCGAATATCTCGAAAACCTCGAAATCTATACTTGAATAGGTCAAGCTAGAATCCCTATTACATTTTGGCGCAATTTAAAAGATGATGATATTTAATTGTCTATTACCAATATTATTTGTTCAGATCAGTCGAAATAACTGTTATTACTTTTTTTGTAACAGCTGAGGTTTATTTTCATATCCTATATACATAAATATACTATCGTTGTACTGTTTAAAAAAATGAAATTAAATTAATAAAAAATGTGTATTTATTTTGCATTTTTGTAATGGAGCTTGTCATTTTTTGCTAATGATTTAGATAAGATGAGAATGATATAGGGTACCACAAGTTTGTTTCCCAGTGTCTCAAAATAAAGTGACACACCATGCTTACAAAACAATTTGAATATTGCGAATATGTTTTGGTAAAAATGCTAATAATGAAGCTAAGTGTTGTGAAGAAAAAAACCGATGTTCTAGTTGGTCAAGCTGGTCAAGATTTCTCCAATTAGCAGTCTGTAGAACGTATCCTATCGATCTAAAATATATATGTTCGTCTTCTAATTTGTGACTGCAGTCATTTGACTTTCGATCATGTGATTTGTTTTATGCAGTTTTTTAATAGATTTTTTTTTTCTCTTCAAAAGTGGCTACAACATATTATTGACCATATTCTCTCACGTGCGTTATGCATTTATTGATACAGCAGGCTACTCAAGAATTGATTTCATTGCCATAACAAAAAAAAATGATTTGTCACTGGAAAGTGAACCTTTGAAATAAAACATTTCATTCATTTTGAAATCAAGAAATAATAGAATCCTTCGTATGCAAATTGTTGAGAATGAATAATTATGATTTGGATTTTTTGAAAAATAGTGAAAAACAATGATTTAAAGCAATGGAAAGCCATTAGCTTTGATTTATTCAATATAATATATCAATATATTGAATACATTTTTTAAACCAAATATTTATCCGTGACGGAGTGGTGAAATAAAAAGGTCCTCTTGTAATGAAAATATTGACCTTGTTGTGAATCTTGTTACAGGACTGCATGAAAGAGGGCCAACGGGTCAATACTTCCTCTTTTACTATTTGTCATATGACAACTGTTCTATTATTATATATTCTCGGCCCACTAATCACTTTAAAAGCTCCGTTTGATGGCTCGATATCTTAGTGTTTATATTTTTGCAGTGTTAATCAGTATCGTGGCATAATTTGCAAAGTATTTATCGGACAAATGCAAACCTAACATTATTGCAAATTGGCAAAATTTATCAACATCTGAATCTGAAGGTAAGTTGTGTTAAAACTATAGCTTTAATGACAAAATTATAATATAATTTAAACAACAGCTTAACCTGAGCAGGAGCCACTTCCCAACTCAAGCTAATAATCTAATCAGATCTGTGTTAGCTCTGAAATTCAGCTATACTAAGATAGTTTGCTTGTAGATACCCTGTTTATGCTGTTATGTTTGTTTGAAATTAAATAACATTGTTATGAAATTGCATATATGCGTCCTTGAGTGAACTTTATGTGATCAATAAAATGACTATTTTGCTGCGAGAGGGCAATGCTATCTTGAGGGAAACCTTGTTTGAAATTGCATACATGTAATGATATAGTCTATTGTAAATTGTTGTTACTTACATGAATGCTAACTGAGAAAAAGTAACCTGATTCCTGTGCTGATAATTTTATATCTTTCAGAATTTCAAAGCTATGGCGAAATCATCCTTCAGCGTGCTGTTGCTAAGCACGTTGCTGTGTCGTGCCATGGCAAAGAAACCGATGAATGTCCTGTTTCTGGCGGCAGACGATATGCGTCCGGAGTTGGGCGTCTACAGTGGACCTGATGCGCCCTCTTACATCCATCCCAAGATGCATACGCCAAACATCGATGGGTAGATATTATCGCTTTAGAATATTCCGACTACATGTTATGCATATAATTTGTGACGGTTGCTTCTAATATTCCCGAATTAACTGAACGAATTCGCCGAAAAATTTCATGTGTTGCATCGTCAATTATTGTATTTCAACAAATTTTTTTTTTTGCATAGTTTTCATGGTGTCTGCGTAAAACTGGTTTTATTGTATAAAGTTGCTATTTGACACTTTCACCAAATTATTCTAAAAATCATGACCATTTTCATGCTTTGTTTAGGCTAGCAGGTCGCAGTCTTCTGTTGAAGCATGCTTACGTTCAGCAGGCCGTTTGTGGACCTAGTCGGACTTCCCTTCTCACTGGCAGGCGCCCTGATACAACCCATGTTTACGATCTCTTGCATTACTGGAGGTACACATGACTGTTTTTATACAGAGCTCATGGTTTGGCGTAGTCAAATATTTATAACTACCTTTCCCGTTGATAATTGATGACTTAGTAATGAAATACAGTAATAAATAAATACATACGACAATTTTATTTTGAAATATTGTGAGATTTGATTTAAAAATTGCATAGTTTGCTGAACATGTAAGTATCCTGAATTATGAAAAAAAAATGTTGTAATTACAGACATGTGGCTGGAAATTTTACCACGATTCCACAATACTTCAAGGAAAACGGTTATGAGACTGTGGGTATGGGTAAAATATTCCACCCCGGTGCCTCCTCAGGTCTGTACGAAGCTGCCAATCTATTAATATATATTCATAGGCCTACTGGAAAACTTAGTTTGATTCGTTATAGCAATTTAAATATGGTATAATCTTAGGTGGTTATATGTCATGTATAGTGGAGAAAAGACACCGGAGTTAAACTGAAACGAGTTAATCGGAGTAGAAGCCATCATATACTTAATAAATATTTACAAAAAAAAACAGTTCTCCTCTAAACTTAATCAGGCGGCGATGACCCTATATCATGGACACTGCCTTACTCGCACTTCGACAACGGTGAGTGGGGCAAAAAGTACGCGCGCTTCAGTTGGTACGGAATCAACGATACGCTGCTTGACGATCAACCGCTCTCGGACATGCAGATTTCGGACCAGTGAGTTTTGACATGAGGGTAACCTGAATGTTTTAGTTCAGTGATTGGTATAAAGAGTCCATAAGAGCAACACGAATGATTAACAATGTGAATCCATTTTTGAGACCGGTGAAGTCATATATGGCAACAATTTGCATATTCATCGGACACGGATGCAGAAAATATGTAACTTGGGGTATCGCATTCATTATATATGCTGTCACCTAAAAATAAACGGTTTCAGCGCCGTGAAGATGCTGAAGGAACTAGGCCCGGCCTCACAAGCCAGCGGCAAACCCTTCTTCATCGCCGCCGGCTTCCACAGACCCCACCTGCCCTTCACGGTGCCACAGAGCTTCCTCGATTTGTATCCTTTGGATGAGATCAGGATGCCACCCAATCCAAATGCACCCATAAACATGCCCGAAATCGGTTAGTGGCTTTAAATCAAAATCACTTTAAGAGAAAAAAGAACATGTTAAATTGCTAGCTTTGTTGCTTTCATTTTTAAAGATTGAGTATAGATTACATCTATTAGATAAAACTTAAAAACATCTGTACTATATGAACATTTTACAAGAACCTGACAACTAAGATTTGTGAAAGCACAAATTCTCATTACTATGAACTTATCCATTGGCTCGCATCATTTGTTTACATTTCATTCTGTATTGCTATTTCAGCATGGACGGACTATGCTGAACTACGTCACTTTGACGACCAGAAACCTTACTTTTACATGCACGGCTCCATCAACACGACACTCCCAGAGAAAAACATCCTGCAGCTACGTCGAGCTTATTATGCGGCAGTTAGTTACACCGACCATCAGATAGGTGAGGTGCAAAATTGTGGCTGGATTTACTCTCACAAATGAATTATTTTGTCATTTAATATGGAACTATAGTTAAATAGCTGTAGGAAACACCTAATTGGTCATTACCAGATTCGAAGTTTAAAAATTCAATGTCATAGGTAGAGCACACAAAAAACGATCGGAAACTCAATACAACTCTGCAACTATACTTCTCTCTCTCTCTCTCTCTCTCTCTCTCTCTCTTCCAGGTAAGATCCTGTCAACCTTGAAGGACCTGGGCCTGGACAACTCAACCATCGTCTCGTTCTGGGGCGACCACGGCTGGCAGCTGGGCGAGCACGGCGAGTGGTGCAAACACACCAACTTCGAGATTTCCACGCACGCACCCATGATGGTCAGGGTGCCGGGGATGACTGATGATGGCGTTGTCACTGAGCGGTTGACGGAGTTTGTCGATTTGTTTCCGACGCTCGTTGACGCCGCCGGTGAGAAAGCATAATATGTTTTCTAGTGTGTATGTTTGAGGGCACAATTTTGTAGATTTGACTCAAATCGAATTTGTTTTGTATTTGCAATATCACATGCTTTGAATTGAAATTTACAAAACCGAATTGTTAAAACAATAACGAATGTTTGCTGTTTTGAAATAATGTCCTTAGAAATACAATGGAAATGCTGAAGCCTATACGTGTATTTACTCATTTTCAATTAACTCAATATATATTCCGTTTCCGCATCGGTTCAACAGGTTTGCCGAAGTTGCCACTGTGTCCCGAGGACTCTTCAAACGTCGCGGCGTGCACAGAAGGAGTGAGTTTCGTGCCATTGATGAAAGACCCGACTCAAGAGTGGAAGTCGGCCGCCTTCTCGCAATACCCGCGAATGGAGCGCATTGACGCTGCGCTGCGTATGGGGTAAGACGTCAAGGACGAATAATTATCTTATATCTCGAGATTTAACAATATGGTCTGTCTAATTGACATAAATCGTGTAAGTTTCCAAGGTAACTATATTTTCGTCGCTTGCATTAATATCTTGTGTTTAAATCGATCGTGACATTCGATGAATGTCATAATAAGGAATATAGGCCTATATGATTTTCTTTTATCTTACATGTTTAGATACACAATGAGAACAGAGGAGTACAGATACACAGAGTACCCGGTGTTTGAATACGGCACTACGTACACACCTCTCTGGAAATATCAGGACGAGGTATGTGTGATACGTTTTAAGAAAATCAGCTCTTAACAGGCACATATTATCAGGATAAGGTATTGAAATACGATTGGTATGAAAAGGAATAAACTTTCAACATGGATTTTGATTCCAGATGCATTTAAGTATATAAATCATATTTCAAGTATGAAATTAGACCCTGTTAGGACAACTCAAATATCAAACGAGAAAATATATTTAGTTACTGTATAATTATCTCAAACGATTATAACCACTTGCTTATTGGCAAATTAATAATGATATATTTGATCACCCGACAGGTTTGGCCGCACGGAGAGCTATACGAACACAAAGAAGACTCGGAAGAAAACTGGAACCACTTCCCCGAGGACAAATACGACAACATTAGGAAAAAGCTTGCCGAGAAGTTACACAACGGCTGGAGAAGTGCCCTACCGCCTGGGTATAGGAAATAAATATACAGGACGGACAGGAACATGTCTTCAAATTTAGCTGTGATCATTATGAGACAGTAGCATTGCAAAAACACTGCGAATGTGTGGTGTGTAAAATAACAACGGATTATCAGGATTGCATAGAACAACAACATAGAATTAGTAGAATATCGATAAAGTGAGTCGTCTGGCAAAGAGTTTCGAGGTTAAGAAGATTTGAGGTTTATTTTGTCTACGGGCGCTTGATATATTATCCCTTTCAATTTATTTTTTCATTATCGAAGGTAGATAATCCATATATTCATTTGGGGTCTGATTCATAAGGTTACTTGTTGCTTAATATATTTGGCACCTAGACATCAGTGTCGAATGGTAGGGAAGATGACCGCTATTGATTACATAAACCGATATTAAACACCTGTATATCATTCCAAATGATATCATTCCAAACTGTGTCGTTTATAAAGAATATATAAAGAACGATTTCCACATGATATTATTAACTAGTCTTGTTTCATTAAAACAATTTAATGTTTTAAAACCATTTTATTTGTGTGATTTAAAACCAGAATCAAATGTGAAAGTAATAAACACATAATATAGCACTTCATTTGAAAGAGACGCATAACAAGAAACATAAAAAGTTTACTCGATTTGACACATAACCATCGAAATATAATATTTCATTTAATCTTCCAAGTGATATATATATTATATGTGCCAACCTGTGACCAATTATAAATGTATAAAATGTGAGATCAAAACATAATAATTATGTTAATACACAATTCTCGGTAAACATATGAATATATATGTTTTGTATAATTTAATTTAAAGCAATTTGAATCGCACATTAATAATACGAAATATAGCTATAAACTGACCTCTTAATGAGGCAGAAGAAAACTCTTGGTTCAATGTTGCTCATCTCATAGATAATCAAGCCGTTATTTGACGTACTTTACGACAACCACAACTGTATGTACTAGGCCACATTGATAGCGAGCGTTTACTTTTAAGAATTCATACACCTAATTACCAAGTAATTAGGTCTATGACTTCTTAAGTAATTTACTTACTCATTTTACATGACGATCTAAACTATGCTACACTATCCCTGGATTATTCAGATCTCTAAATATTCTCATTTCGATCAGTAAGAGGTTTATCCTTCTGGTTTAATGAGCTAAGCTATACTTAATAAGCGTATATCCAAAAAGCATATTTGCACAACATGTATAGGTTACTAAAACTAGGGTACAAACAACAACAAGCATAAGGCACACTTGATACATTACGTAACAAATACATGTACATGTGGTATATTCCTAACATTGTTTCGATTTGGAGCACCTTTTCCTTTTCTATCTAATTTAAAAAATATATATATATTTATGTTATAATTGTCAACAACAGAAATGTAACAAATTTGTTTATTGCACATACAGATTTGTCTTTTAAAATGAAACACATCAAACAAGTTTCGATCACCCAACATCATCAAAAAACCACCAGTTTACATGATGCGTTTTCCTATTTAAACAGTATATTAATTACATATATGATGCAAATCATAAGGACTATTTTCATAGTTTCAGTTTTTAAAATTAAGTGCAAAACCTTAAAAATATGAATATATACATATAGAAATTGAAAGAAGTACTTTCTACAAAATATTGCTTCGCAAAAGATGCTTAAGTCCTCAAATTTGTTTTCGCATTTTCCGAAATAAATTAATCCGCATTTTGCGAAAATGCGGACGGCTAGCGCGAGCCTAGTTATGGCCTACTTAACTAAAGATATATTTGAATTGAGAAACATCAAAAGAACGTTTTCTTTATATACTCGATAATTACTGAAGACAAATTCAAAGCCTGTTTAGCTTGTAGCTCTGTGAACACATCATGAGGCACTTTAGGGTATGGGTGCTTATCGGGATACCGCATACGTCCCATGAATCCGATGGTTCGTTGTAAGTTACTTGCTAGTTTCATAAGGTGGGAATCATCGGTCTTGTTGGCGTTGTCGTATAGGTCATGGCCAGAGATGTTTGATTGGCTACCACTAAACCAGCCCGTGGTGTGACTTTTGCCTTTCGAGATTATTACAGCCTTAATGGCTTTTTCCACGGCCTGAAACAAATTCGAAAAGTGTATCTATTTATTCATGGGTAAACTCAATGTTTATTATACAGTGTTTTATACAACTGTTTATAGAACTGTTTATATAAAGACTTGAAGATTGTATAGTATCTTATCAAATAATATCTTTAACAAAAAAATATAAGCAGTTTACTGTCAAGCAAAGCGTAAAATTTATTGGAGCATCTATAGCACAATAACGCCTCGAAAATTTTCTTTTTGAATAACAACACAGATGAGATGACAGAGACAGTATCATATACGATGAAAGCAATATCAAGGGACTCACTATTCAAGGTTTTATGCTATTTTTCTATTGTTGTCAAATTATCAACTATTGTTGCCAATAAAGACATTTCCACAAAGTTGAATGGGAATATCATAAAATGGATGAAGGCAGCCAATATTTGCTTAACCATTTTTGTGACAACTAAACTATATATGTAAAATTATCCATCATGGGTACAGGGCCACTTTGAGGACTCGCGCCTCGTATTTTTCTCACGGATAAATCGACATGTCATTTAGTTGCTTTTTGTTTCTTGTTTTTTTTAATCTACCTGTTGACATTTGATGCATGTCCATTCGGGAGCCTTTTCAGCTTGGGTCAAATCATTATATGCAGCGTTAAAGTCAAATTCTGCCTGGCGTAACCAACGTTTACCCTCGTAAATAAATTGCTGGCGTGTACCTTGAGAAGGCATTGCATCGACCTCGTCAAAGTCTCCATCACTGGTAGAACAGCAACAATAGGTTATCACAGCAACACTGATTATTATAGGCAAAACAAAACTTGCAAATGCGACCGAGAAAGGAAGTTGATCCAATAAATTCTCTAAATATGGTTCCAGCTTGAGATGATATTCCGAAAATGAAACTGAAAATCGAGTTCGTGTGTCATCAAGCCCCGGTAATGTGGGTTGTATATCATCTTCCCATGTGTTTATAAAAATATCTTTAAGACCAAAAATAAATCCGTAAAATCCGTTTATAAACCATTCCAATAAGTGACATATTGGCAGCAAAATACTCCCGATAAGAAAATCATAAGCGTCGTCATTCGCCATATTTGTTTACCTTTGTATAAAACAGCCACATCTGAAAACCAATTACTGTGTATACCCGACATATCTTTTATGATTAAACTGAATATTTTTCACACTAGTTTTATCAAAACTACATTAATATTACAATTCATTTATACATATTTATATTTATTTAAGCATTGATGTTTTCATTATTTTTAAATTAGTGACCTTTTATATTAATTAAGCTCATTGTTGTACTTATGACGCACATAAAAATTAGTTAAACAAAAACAACTGATTGTGACGTAATAATTGAGATAACCTAACAATCACTGGTCGCCAAGGCCACAAAGTAAAATCATATTCACGGGATATGGTTCTTCTAAAAGAGAAAATGTGTTAACAGAAAATTATTTATGTATTTTCTTAACAATAATAAGGGTTAATAAAATGGAACCGACGATTGAAGATTTGTCTAGCATTGGGCTTGCTAAGTTGCATTACGAGGCAATGCAAAATGCTGCCCTTTCATTCAATAAACGTAAGTATTTTTTTGTGTATTGTTAGTTAACAAAAATATAAATCACAAGAAAATATTTCAAAATACTTATTTACTCATATATGAAATCTTTCAGGAGCCCTAAACATATAATTTGAATGCATAAAAAATCACACCTCCAGGATATATTATCAAATCAATGTATGCCCATCTGGTGTTGCAAAGTTGTTATCTGGTTAAAATCCATCAAAATCCCAAGGTCCTGATCTTATCCATCTTCGTGTTCTCAAGGAGTTAGCCAATGGAATATGTCATGCTCTATGTCATTTATTCCAACAGTCTTTATCCAATGGTGTCATCCCAAATGATTGGGAAACTGCCAATATCTGTCCCCTTTACAAGAACAATGAGAGATCATCTCCTTGTAATTATAGGCCTGTTTCCCTTGCTTCAATATGCCGCAAACTGCTAGAACATATACCTACCTACCTAGGTCGATGTTGTAAACATCGACCTGTCAGGATCCGCCACTGGTCCCTCATCATCATCAAGGATGCCATCTCGCGTTCTTTGAGCCCGGTGTCGTCCCGCAGCTGCTGCACAAACGTACGCGCCGGTCTTCCTTGCCCTCGCTTGCCGTGATTAGGGGTCCACAACACTAGATTGGATGCAGCTTCTTCTGGGTGCCTATAGCAATGACCAGCTAGCTTGAGTCTCTTTTGTTTGACTGTATCTATGGCTTTTGGTACTTCAGCATATAGTTCTTTGTTGCTCACATGGTCTTTCCAGGTGAACCCCAGTGCTGATCTAAGTAGTCGGGTGAAACAACCATCGATTTTCTTGGCCAGTGTCTCTGTGAGTGTCCATGCTGCACTTCCATATAGGAAAACTGACTCTACCGTTGAGCGAAACAGTCGCGTTTTGGTCTTTCTAGACAGTTTTGATCTCCAAATTCGGCTCATCTTGTTATGTGCTGCCCATGCTAGGCCTATTCTCTTTGCTATATATGCTCTTGAGCTGCTCACTAGGGATCCCAAATAGGTGAAATCATCTACTTCTTCGAGTATGGAGCCGTCACTGGTTTTTATATCTATTTTGCTAGGACAGTTGAAGGTCATTACTTTGGTTTTCTTTGGATTGGCCATCAGGCCTATTGCCGCTGCCGCAGTTTCTACTCTATCGAGCAATGTTTGTGCCTGTTTGACTTGTTCACTTATCAGCGCGATATCATCAGCGAAATCAAGGTCGGTAATACATACAGGTCTTATTCTTCGGCTTTGTCGACGTTGTATCTGGAACCCTTATTCTTCTTCTCTTCCGTTTATTGCTTTTCCAAGTGCATAGTCCAGTGCTATGATAAAGAGGTATGGAGCGAGAGTGTCACCCTGTAGTACTCCAGCAAGGATGTCAAACAATTCGGTTTCACCATCTGGAGATAGCACTTTTGCTTTTGTGTCTGTGTACATAGCTTCTATTGCTCTCACTAGTTTTTCCGGTATACCGTATGCTCGTAGAATCTTGATCAGTTTACCACGATGTATAGTATCGAAGGCCTTTTTGAAATCGATGAAGATGAATATGGCTGAGAGATTCTTATCTTTGATGCCTTCAATTAATCGTCGAAGGGCTAAAATTTGACTCGTTGTTGTTCTCCCCGGTCTAAACCCATTTTGGTTTATTCTTAGATGAGGTTCAATTGCTGGTCGAATACGATTGAGGATCATTCTGTTGTATGTCTTAGCTACCAACGAACTAAGGCTTATACCTCTGTACTTGTTGCCCTTTGAGAGATCACCAGTTTTAGGTATAGGTATTATATTCATAATCGACCACTGTTCTGGTTTTCGTCCTTCTAGTAGAGCCCTGTTGCAGAATCCTAGGATTTCGTCGTCTAGGTTACATCTCTTAAGTACTTCAGGAGGGATATTGTCTTCTCCGCATGCTTTACCCTCAGTGATCGAACGCTTTGCTTTGTTGTATTCCTCCTTCGTAAAAGGACCATCATTGATATTTAATTCTCCTATTATTTGGTCGATTTCTTCGTCCTGACCCCCCATATCAGGAGGGTTGCCAAGAAGACCCTTGAAATGCTTGAACCAGTTCGCTGTTCTCTCTTCTTTGGTGTCGCCTTCTATTTGTCCTTTTCTACTTGCCTTTCTTCCACTTATTTCATTTATCAATTTCCAACTTAGTTTATATTGGTTGTCATGTTGTGCATTGTCTATTTGGTCTATCTTCATAGATATGTTTTCCTCCTCTAACTCATCGTACTTTTCGTATAGGTTTGCGCGTGCATTTCTTAGTAATTCCCTGGTTGTTTCATCAGGATTCTGTTGATATTTGTCGAAGGCTTCTTCTACAACTTCTCTGTCTTTGTTGAGTCTTATGTCATCGCTTCTTTGTTGTCTCCTTGTGCCTTTTATTTGTGGAAGGACTTCTTTTGCCGCTTCTTCAGTTGCTTTTATAAAACGCTCATACTCTTCCGTGGCTGACTCGTTTTCAATTGTCAGAGCGTGAAATCGATTCTTTACAGTTAGTGTGTATCTCTCCTGCAGTTCATCGTCTTCCTTTAGCATTTTCCAGTCGTATTTTATTTTTCTCATTGCGCCTTTATTATTCGATCGAAGGCTTAATCTTAATTTTGCAGAAACTATTCTGTGATCCGATCCAATGCTAGCAAAGTTGTTGTATGTCTGGGCATCTTTGACACTGTTTCTCCATTTTTTCCGTATCAGAATATAATCTAGTTGGTATTTGTCTCCGTTCGGTGATAGATGACTCCATAGCTTTGATTTTGGCTTTTGAAACGAGGTGTTGCATATTTCTAGACCGAATTCTTGAGTAAGTTCCACCAGTTTTTCTCCGTTTCTGTTAGTTTCGTCGTGAAAGGTGAATCTTCCATCCGTACTGCCTACTCGGGCATTGAAATCTCTCATAACAACCAATACATTATGTCGCGGTACAGTTGAAATCGCGCGTCTCATATCATCGTAGAATTCGTCCACAACATCTTCCTGTTCTGTGTTCGTCGGA
>LQRL01019015.1:4490-21201 GCA_001703475.1 Hydroides elegans
CAAAAAGTTACCAACGATAATGTTTGAGATTTATATTACAATACTATATAAGACAGAAAGTTTCCACTCAAAAAATTGCAATGCAGGCAATTGAATTTTAGAAACATCTCTTTCAAATTATGAGTAAGAGAACGCGCAGAGACTATTCTGATAACATCCCTTTTATATATGGCCATCGTTGCTATGACTTTCTAGAAAGGCATTGAACACATGTTCATTTTCAATCAATTTCATAGTTATTTGCCAAACTATACCCTCATATTAAACGATTTACTCAATCGTTATTACAATCACATGATTTGACTAATAAGATCACATCTGCAAACAGCAAAGAACCCTTCAGAAACATACATAAGTACCCCTCCCATGCCTCTTACCTCACATACCCCACCCACTCCGTTATTATAGGTCAACGAAAGCTGTCACCTTTCCATTCGTCTTTGTGTCTCCCCTCAAAGAGTTAAATGAGGTGTGATTGCTAGCAACTGCTGACCCAGTGAGTAAGAACAGAGTTGAAGGCTGTGAATGAATTTGATTTAAAAGTTGATTGAGATTTATGTTTAAAAAGTAATATGATAGTGATAAAAAATAGATGACGGTTCTTGACCTGTGTGGTTTAATTTTGGTTACGATATATTGTGGGATATGAATTTAAGAAATTAATCGATCAGTGGCAAAATTACTATTTTTAAACAGGATAGATTTGGAATATTTTACTGAAATAAAGAAACGGAGAATGGGATTTGTGCACGAGATTTATTAAAATGTGGATTTAGTTTTATGGTGTAAAGAAGGAGGACGCTTAGAATAATATTTCTTTTTCAGTTAGGAATGGAACAAAAAATATGGCAGAAACTATGGGGAGGAGAAATACAGTTTTTTTATGTAGGTTGTAATTTTCATAGCAATTTATTGAGGGATATCACATTTAGAAATAAAATCTATAGCTTGCCATGTAATACCTTTGTAGATTTGTTTAATGGTGATTGATTTGGTAAGCATTGAGCTACAATGAAGCCTTACAACCGGTGCCTCTTTGGAGTAACACAGATCTTTGGATTAAATAATACTATTGGTATAGATGAAAATGAGATAATGGTAATTTAAAAAAAAACTGATACAGTGGATATATTGAAGTATATTTTACCTTTAAATTGATTATGAAGGCGGGATATCTACATATGATTTATGGATAGCATTTGTTTTCAATAGGTATTTCTACACATGAAACAAGATAAAATAAGGAGTAAGAAAATCCCAAATATTATCAATGAATTTTCCGTTAGGTCACTCTCGTGTTTGGTTGAATTTCATCTTAACTGAATGGCTTCTAATCAACGTGTTTTTTGTTTGCAATATTTAAGCAACCAAACAGGTTAGATATGCGGGAGTTTGTATGGTTGAAGGGCAAAAGCCCCGTAGGGCAAAAGCCCCGTAGGGCAGAAGCCCCGTGATTTTTGCAGCTAGGGCGAAAGCCCTGCGATACTTTAACGTACATATTTCTTTGATTTATTAAATATATCGACGATATATTTTTATTCAAGCAAGCCAAAATTATAAGTATAACTATTCACGACTCAAATCATGATCTCATTAAACGGCCCTGTTATTTAAATGATCGGATTAGCAGAATGCGTGTATGGATTTAGAATTTTCGCTATTGATTAGAACATAAACTCGATGATTGCAATCACCCATGCGAATTCAACATTTCTATAGTGGCTTCGTTTAATAATATTAATGAATCAAAGCCATAAAACAAAAATATTTGCGCTTATAGAAATAAGAATTAATATTTTTTTTTAATCGCGGGGCTTTCGCCCTAGCTGCCAAAATCGCGGGCTTCTGCCCTACGGGGCTTTTGCCCGCGCACCAGTTTGTATAGTGAGCAATAACAAGAAATGTCACTGCACTAATTAGGAGTTCTGCTGAATATTCAAACACCTGCGTCCATGAGTAAAAATGCTGAGGTCTTTTTTAAATGACTTTGAGTTATGCTATGACACGGCACGGGGTCTATGCATGAATAAACAAGGGATGCTAATAAGAGTGTATTCATGACCAAGACAATAAAAGATATACTGATAAAAAAGTCGGAAATGTTCTATAGATATTATTAAAATGTTAATCAGAACGACGACTTATTTAGGATTTTTATATGGGCTGATGTTTTTACCGCATGATTATAAGCGGAAACAAAATATTTTAGATGTGAATTTAGAATTCTTTTTAAATGTAGCGAAACGTTTTGTAATATCTTTTTATATACCTCACCTGTTCAGTATATAAGAAATCGAAGCGTCAATTTACTCGCTACACGTTATTGGACACGCATTACTTAAAATCGTCGCCTCAGAGATATTTATGTCTCATTTGCGTCACCAATTATGGCAGTTAATGTTCATATAAAGAGCCTAAAATAAAAACAATTATGATGCGCTATTTAGCAGTAATGAGACACTGGTCAAATATCTTCAGGTGATAAAAAACATGCAATATTGAACAAACTCGGAAAATACCATCTGGTCTTCTAGGTGTCAAAGTTGGTTGCCTTCAGGATAATAAAGCCGCAGAATCATCAATTAAACGTCATCTTAAAATACCATCAATTGTGCCGTTAATGGGTTGATGTGTATTTAAAAACAATCAGACTGAGAATTTAAATGAGTAAATATTATCGATGCCTTTATTCGGCAGCGATTAAGCTTTATTTTGCACTTGGTTTAGTTTTTCTTGGAGACACTATTATAAAATTGATCATCTGAGATTCGGTTTCCCGGAAATATCCAAAACACAGGAAAGCGAAAGTGGGATAATGGATGAGTTTCGTGGGTGGATGGGGAAACAAGCGGGTTAGGGGTTGGGATGTGAGAGATGATTGATAAAATAATAACACATAAGATGTGTGGTTGCGATAAACGGGCATAAACGGAGAGGCGTTTTGTCGAGGAGGAAGGGGGTTTTCCGCCATAGATTGCGGAAAGTCAGTGATATTTTCAGCACAATTTTCCTCTGCTACTCTCCAAGTGACGTAGACTTTCTAACTTTGAAACAATAGTAATATTTTTCATGTAATCAAATTTATGTCAATGTCATAAATCCTGACGCCGATGTTTACAATCCGATTCGTAATGTTCGGTAGAATGCAATGTTGGATGATGGAATTTGGGCCATAACGATTGCTATTAAATCTCATCAATAGATAAATATGGGCGGATTATCTATCCGAAATCAGCAAACTTACTGGATGAGTATTTCAATATGACTTGTAAAACAGCACCAACCAATGGGCAAAAACGTACATCAGGCCACTTGGGCGTGACTATCATGTCTTTTTGTGACCTTAACAATATGCACCTGTCTTTTGAATAAAGTAGTTCGTGCTGATTCATAAGCTATATGCTCACATCCTATTCATGATATTTCCTTTTCGTTTACCCCATGAGTAACCCTACCCCCCAGAGAGTGCTCAAAAACCCTATATGCCCTTTTCAGAATGGTCTTGTCACACTTAAAAAAGAGGAATACCCGAAAAAAAGAAGGCAACATCAGAGGATGGCGAGAGGGGTTCATTGATTGTAAGGAGTAACAAGGAGTAACATGTGTTTCTAGAGATGTTAAACAGTTAGTTGGTCACTTTTTAAAAACACGTTCTGAATAGCAAAAAAAGGTGCAATGTGACTTAGCCTACAAGGGATATGAAAAATAATCTGAACCATAAAATAAAATGATTTTTAGCTTCATAAGCTTTAGAAACTCATATGCGACATGAAAACAAAATAAACTGTGTCTTGAAACTCTAAATGCTTTATATGACTCGGAAGCCTTGAGATGAAATTTGAGTCTGCTGAAGAGAGAGCACATTACGGTTAAAGGGGAGATGACGCCCTTTACAGGAAATGATAGAGTGACAACATTCCAGGAACTTTTAGTGCCTGATCTTCGAGCGTTTTATGACGAGCGAAGATAAGAGCGTAATGTATAGGTTGTGATATAAAAGGGCAATTCGGATAGTGTATTGATATGTTAGATGTCATCAGTGTACATTGATCAATGAAAATATGGATAGCCATGTTAAAACTCAAAGAGACTTAATAGTAATTTAAAACAACCAGTAAAAGTTTGTACATTTGTAACATATTTGAAGGCATAGTTATCTTACACAAAGAAATCGTCAAAGCATGAATGTGGAAACAGGACACATTCTTTCTCTTGAAATATTGATGAAATGCTGGTGTCTCTCTTTTGAAAAAAAAAAATAGACTGAAATGCAACGAACAAAAAATCAATGGTTACAGTTCGCTTCTAAAAATAGCATCTGCGTGCTAGAGAGGTTTCTTGTGAAGAGATAGAAAAGTAGAATATGATACAAGGTTGTTATAATTACAATATAAATCGCGATATGAATGTATGAACAAGATATGACATATCACAGGATATAGGGGTATAGGTTTCAAGTGGATATTTGATAGATTTCTAAGAACGCGGAATGTCTATTTGAATATTAATTACTGATATTATACAAACGGGACTTTTTGTATTCTCAAGATTAGGAAATCGCCAATTAATTTTGACTCGTAACTATCTTAATAAAAGAACCACACTCGTGAAATGAGCTTGAAATGACCAAATTTAATTTGAAGACGTCAAATGAAGTCACATACAATGTATATTTGAAATCTTACTAATCTGAATAGTCTTAGAGCATACATGTTAAAGTATATTTCCTGGGAACACAAAACTATAGGATTTAGCGATTTGGTAAAAAATTTGTTATCCCTGATGTCATTTTAAATCTCAGCTACAAATGGCCGTCGCTTTGATGTCAGGTGTCTTACCGTCGTTTATACAAAGTGGTTGCTATCTCCCCAAACATCGAATTGCCTACCACCACATTCAGAAATAGCAAAGGAAAAGGTTTCCTTATCGTCGGACTATATCTTGTCGACCAAACATTAGTCACAGAAAATATCATAAAGGCATAAACAAATATTTGACCTACAATATTGAACTTATAACAAATATTTATAGAATTCATGAACCAAGAGGGCTACGATGAATAATTATGCAAGAATCAATGCCTTAGATAATAAATCATAATTATTGTTCAAAATAAGGACGATTTGTTATTTGTAACCGAATTGGTTCTAAAGTTTATTTTAACTTCTGATATACGTTAAATACCGTTATCTATTAAAGTCGTAAGTTGTTGTATTATATTTTCTGAAATACATTTTTTGGCTACCTCTCAAATGACAAAAAACGAGTTAATAGATTGCACTCGAGTTCATTGATTGAACTGTCATGATTACAAAACACATTATTTTGTTATTTACATGCATGTATTCAGCATGTTGTTACAAATAATTGCTTGGATCATGAATAAACTTGTTGACCTAATATAATTAATAAAGCAGCAAATAATCGTACTACATAATCTACACCTGTCTAAATAACATAACGAATAAAGCCTAAATCTCATTAATAGTATCTAGTTGATATTGATAATGAATGAATAGAGCAAAGAAAATGAATAAATGAGGGGTCTCTTTCATATGAAGTTTCATCTAATTTGTATATTTTGAATATATAATTTCATGGTTACGCGAATCATGCTGCAGTTTTGTCCGTCATGTCTAATCTTTGACCGATATCTGAAATCGGGATACATTTTGGACTGGTACTCTCCTTCATATCATTGAAAAAAAAAACAGTTGTAATTTGGGGTCATTGTGTTTTGCATCAATCCCTTAAAATACAAATGCCAATCATCAATGGGGTTAAAAACCTTAGAAACCATATATAATTGTACTAATTAGCTTTTCTCGAAAAAAACTGTAAACTGAATGCATACAATATCTTGCTTAACCCATAGATAACTTTGCGGCCGCAACAAATATCATAGAGATACCTCTGTCCCTTCGCTAATGGCCCATCCTACGTGCGCGGGGACAAACAATGACATAAATAATGGTGTGTAATGGGTGTGTTTGTGTTTACGTCATTATTGCCATTTTTCTGTATAATTAGGATGATAGGGACCGATAGGACAAGATATGTCTTCGCGTTTACGCAAATCGTGAAACTAATTCGCTTATTTCGTATAAAATTGCAAAAGATTATGTAAATCATGCTACATCGGGACGATATCCGACAACGTAAGCGGTCAAATGAATTTCAATATGTTGAAAAATCATTTAAACTCAATAATGATTTTAACGCATTTAACATTCAATGATTATTTTTCTTTTGGACATTGTGTCTATTGGTATCGATTGCCTTTCTTTATAAACGTATGTGTTAAACATATCTGCGTTATAGCTATCTTTTTATATATGATAACGCCCCGAATAGATTGTTTTCGCGGAATGTTGGATAATGTCCAGATAATGAACGAAACAATGCATAAAAAACAGAAGACATACAAAAGCAGAGTAAACAGACTAAAACACTGCAGGGCAAAAACGAAACATTGGTTTGATAAACAATGACATAAAAGATATATAGATGGCTCTTTACTCGATTCATATATAATGAATAAGTGGGGTTTGGTTAATTGGTTAAGCATATGGATCCGTCAGTTATTTTGTACATGAATCTATTTGATGTGAGATTTTTATATGGAGAGCCATCTAAATGGCATTGATATGGCTATTTGTGGATTATTGCTTGAATAAGTTTTCATTTCTAAAAAAAGTTCTTGATATCGAATAAGGCCGCGTTCACGCAAACGAAAAAGCTCGGAAAAAAAGCTCGAAACTCAATATTTTCGAAAGCCACATTTGTATAAGAATATAGCAATTTATCCCATCTGTTCACGCAAAAATTTACAATATTTTTTTTGCGTGAACGCGCCTTAAGACTATTTTAGTACACTAAAATAATTACTTTGAAAGATTGAAAAATATATAATTTGCAATTAGTCCAAAAGAAGGAAATATGTATGCAATAAGGTCATTATAAAATGATATATTGATTTTTACTTTGATGAAAAGCACTCACAATAAAGTAACCGTAACGTAAGCGTTGAAGCAATTTATAGGTTAACAATTGCCTGGCACCGATCGAATAAAAAATAAAGACATTTTACATTTGGCATTCATTTCCATAGATTCATTGCATATTCAAGTGTTGCTTGGATATTGGTCCTGTCAAAAGCAGGTTTTGAATGACGTCTGTTATGTTTATGGTTTCAGATTTCGTTCAATTAAAAAAAACATTAAAACAGAGAAAAATAAATGATGTGGAACAGTAACAAAATGTTAACTTGAAAATAGAACCATGAAGGATAAATTATGATCATCAGAAAATAACAAGTTAACACAACTTCAAAACACGAAATTTGGATATACATTTAACTCAGGATAAAAATGCTAAGCACCATTATCTAAAAAGGAAGCTTTGTGTGACTAAAATAAACTTGCTTTTTGCCACCCAGGCCAACTATATTGACAATGCTCATACCCCACATTTACTAGGACGCCCCATTAGAAGCGCAATGCAACGTAATACAGGGACCACAGCTTCCAGTGGTACTGGTGACACTGCAGGTTCAAAAACACCTGTATATAACTGGATGTTTGTTGACCCTGCGCGTCGCAGAAGGTGTACGAAAGTTGTTTCGAATGCAAGCAAACCAAAAACATTAAATAATGCGACAAAAAGTGACACATGTGAACTGGATAATGATAATGGTTCAAATCACAGGTGTATAGAGTCGCCATTAACTGATGGCCCTTTTGTTAAACCAGCAGCGACACAAATATCCAATTCGGATAATACACAACAAAGTCAGGAACGAATCAGTTGCATGGATAGTATCTCACATACGGGATCAATTTCATCTTCTAAAAATGATGGGATAAAATCGGATATTTCGGACATCGATTCGCAGTCGGATATTTCTCTCACTGTGACGTCATCGCGTCACGTCATAACGGATAAATCCGTGACGTCATCCGCCGACGAGATTTCAATGGACAGCACGGATAACAGCAGTACCATGGATGAATCGGAAGGATCGCAATATGTCGAATATTTCATTCGCTGTAATGGTACGGTTCTCAAGGGTCGCCGTGCTAATAAACCTGGATCGTCAAATCATTCGCCATCGGTATCGATCACAAGTTCAAGGTCATCCTTAAGGTCATCTCCAAGGTCGTCACAAAGGCCATCCCTTAAGGAACACATACAACTGACGCATCATGGATCGAAAGGGTCGCTACCTCTCAATCATGGATCGAAGGGTTCGCTGGCTACGACTGAAAGTAGTTCCGTTTACACGAGTAGTAATACGGCGTCGCCCGCTTCCGGTTCAAGCGGAAGGTTACTCAAAACAAAACATTCGGAACCGATGGATACGGGAGAAATCAAGCGACGCAAACAAGACCCGGATATGACCCCATCGAAAAAGAAGAAAAACCGGATCTCTTCATTCATGTCTATATTTCGATTGAAATCCAAAGAACGGCGTAAAAAGGACGCGGCCGCAACAAGTCCGCAGTTGCGACACGGCGCCACGCCCGTCGAACGCAACCCCGCCGTTTTAGCAGCCCGACCGGAATCCAATTCGAGTTTGAAAGTACCGGACTTCTCCGGTTCAAGGTCAAAGCTTACTGGAGCACCTACAACCGTGACATTGACTCGATCCCATACATTCAATACGACAACGTCTACTAAGGGTTCATCATTGAATGAGCCATTGCGTCCTGATTCAAGACGCAAATCAGGATCTAGTACAAGTCTCCAAGCGATTCATCATAGATCTGCGACAGGCGGTGTTTCGAAAAAGGTCTCGATTAAGAAGGAGAAAAGTAAAGACATTACGCGGAGGAAAAAGGAGACTGCAATAAAGTACTTTTCTGATACGTATGCGAATACAGGAGATGTGGTTCATCGCAAGTATAAGGGACATGATTCTACAAGTGCCAACTCTAATGGACCGCTCAAATCGATTTTGAAACAGCAACATCAGGATATGGATAAACCTATGGGAGTTCGTAAAGCAACCACTGTTTCATACACATGTGACGTATCTCACACCGGTAGTTCCAACATTTCTAAACCGGAAACGGAACATTCGAAACGAGCAGCGCCACCTGTTCCACCCAAACCCGCATATTTGAAAGGTTCATACTTCCCTTTACACAGTAATGGCGCATCGATTCAAAAACTAAATCACGCACAAGGTATGCATAAACCGGAAGTCATTAAACAACATATTGGCCAAGGTTTATCGCTCATGACGCGGTCACTAGATGCCGAATACGACTGGCCGGTCATCAATTTTAGCGATTCGCCCCTGATGTCGCGATCGCAAAGTGAGCATTCTTCCATACCGAAGCCAACGGGTTCGAATCCATCATCTTCGCAATCGGATCTGGATCTCAGTGAAATCATGTCAACGTTTAGTTCCATTCTGGATCTGAATTCGAATTCGTCAAGTCAGTTATCGCTGCAATCCGATGACAATGGATATTCTTCCGAGTCCAATGGTCGACCAGTGAGTCAAAAATCGTATCACGGAGCTCGACCGAGGTCAGCCGAAGTAAACCGGCCGAAATTGAAAACGTCGGTAAGTTTCGGTTGTGATCGGGATTTGCAAAAGCCGAAAATCACTTCACGCCGTCTCCAAAAAACTGGTAACAGCAGTGACTATTATCGTACGAATGCTGAGCGATATTACGGTGATTTGGGATATAGCAGTGGATTTCCGGTTAAAGAAGACCCGTTTTCAACTGCGGTCGATAAGCGATTGAGTTGTTTAAATGAGGACACTAGTAGTAGCACTGAAACGCTAACGGAAATGGGTGAAGAGGATACAACCATTGTCGTAAAAACTGAAATTGAACATGATAATGAGAAACATTTCGGATTTGCAGATGTTGCTTTAAAAGGATCAAATACAATACGCACAGCCATTGACCGGCCAATGAGTGAATACGATAACCCAAACGAATGTAACAAAAGTGACGATTCTGGCATATCGAACATCGAGTCCACAATGCCACAAGACTTTGTGCAATACTCAAAAGTCATCCATCGGCCGGCCGCGCCAAAGTTTACACCCATCAACACTATGGGTATAGCACCAATGGAATTCGGTATAACACAACCCGCTCCGGTCGATATGTCCGGTCTCGCGTCGCTTGAGGAGATTCTACGAGAGTTAGACCCGGATGGAAACCATCGCTTGGATTCCAGGGAATCTAATCAAAACCACCGCTTGGAATCTAGTAAATCTAAACCTACCGCTTCGAATGTATTACATTGCACAGCCCCTCCAGTTCCAGATAAAAGTGTCACGCAAAAAGCATTGATCGAAATGGATGAAAAATGCAAGAGCACTGAGACAGATCAAAGAGATTGCATGAACGCAGTGGAGCGTAACGAAGTTTTAAACGCAGATGTGAGTGACAATGCGAAAACGGATAATTGCGTTACGAAAAATAAGATCAACACATGCTTAGAAACAAACATAACAGATCAAAAAGAAGAATATGCGAGTGCCACGGGGGTACACGAAACTAATCAGGACAAGAGCTCCCGCAGCAACTCTGTCAATAAATACTATGTAAGCGAAATGAGGATTGACTTAAAGAGCTGCCATAAAAAAGCAGAGAACGAAGAACAACTCAATAAAAATATTGTCTCTCTTATTGCGCAAGGAAACAACAGCACGAGAAACATGTGTGGCACTGAAGAGAAAAGCGTCAACAGTAAACTGTGGAGTGAAAGGGGCAAGAATGCATTAAGCGATGAGCGGGCATTGATTAATAACTGCAGTGCACACATGAATACAAATACACACTGTTCCTCCTCTATTGATGGGCCGATGTTACTTGACGCCAATTTTCTTGCGTCACCATTCGGGGAGCATGCCATATCTCAAAGCTCGCCTGAATTATCAACCGCTCCCTCATCGGGGGATGACACCATTGCATGCTCCATCCTATCGCACTCAAGCCTCGATGGAGAAGGAGACACGGCTAATTTCAATAACAGTAATAGCGCTGCGTTAAATAACCATACGGCACGTACGACAAGTGCTTACCGTAAAAGGCGCGGGAAAGTAATGCCGAATGGCACTTATATCGTCAATGGCTCTCAATCAGAACCTGCCCTATTTGGCTTGCGTCATAGCCCGAGCGGCGATAAAAGCCTAAACACACAAAGTCATGCATTAACCCCACCAACGCTTATTGAAAATGCGGCACATAGAGCACCAGCGGTTATGGAAAATATAAGCAGCTATGACAGCACACCATTAAACGCATCGAATATTGCGGCGCATAAAGAACGGAATTTGCTCTGCCATCAACAACAAAACGGGGTTGCTGTTACAGGGGAAAGGGGTTTCCGAGGGGTTGCCGCAGACAGTGGGGCTGAGCATGTGAATGTCAATGTCCGTAGATATGGGTCTGTCCACAAAGCAACGCCTAATAACGTTACGGCACCGCTGTCCCCGGGGAGTAGGTCAAATAAGGCATCGGGTGAATCCAAACAATGGTTGCCCCGTAACACACAAATAGCATTATGTAATGTAACAAATGTAACGGCACTGAATGCTGTGTTTATAGCTGACAATTATCATCATAACACGATGATGGGCGATTTGGTGAAAGCAACAACAGGTGCGATGTCGACGTTAAATAATGATGATACGACATGTGTAATGGACACATCGCATGACTATGAAGATGTATCAACAACATCGAGTGCAATCAGTGATATGGGAGTTCATAAGAGAAATTTCGCGGCTGCCGTTTCCAAAGAAACGAATGTTAATAAGACCGACATCAAACACGTGTTCGATGAAAGTAGAAACCGAGATCAAATCAAAGCAAAGGGGACGGCGTCAGGGAGGAGAACAGTGCGCTTTGGTTCTGCAGAAAAGAAAGAACGTCATTCGCAAAACGTTAAACATGATACCCATCCGTTTGCCTTGTATGCAAACTCCGGTGATGAAACTCAACCCAGAAACAAATGCAATACGTCACATTCTTCAAGAAACCCCATCATCAATAATCCAAATAATGCTATTTCAGATGTGACAAACGCGCTTGAATCTGAGAACCGACCATGTGACACCAATATACATAAAGCAAAAACTGAATCGGTCCCATTTATTGAATCCCGAAATGCCTTAAATAATAAGCAATCACATCTAAGACATTCCGCGCAAAAGCACAAAGCGATCAGTGGCCCATCAGTTCATATAATTAAGACAAATCAAGGCTGTGCCAATGATAGAGTTACAACCTGTAACAGTACCAAGGACGATAATATACGCAATTGTGTTATAACTGATGATGAGCGCTTAAGCGTTATGTATAAAAAGAAAATTAGCGGCGGCGGTGGCGGTAAAGATGCTAAGATCACGGACAGTTATCAATGCCAAGATCAGCAACCTGGGTGTCATGGTAATATTGCGGAGCCACAATGTGTTGATATAGCCAAGGAAAGTGTGGCGGAACATATGGTGTTAGAAGGCAATTATAATGGGAATGCATACATGGATCGGATATCAAGCAACACCAAAGCCGCCGCCGATCCAGAATGCACTGAGGCAAAGCAACAAGGCGTTGCAAAACAGGGAACCAGTGGTGAAAACTCGACGAAAGGGAAAAAGAAGAGGCGTTCCGTTCATTTTGACGAGGACGCTATCGAGAAATCAAATCGCGGTTCGAATTCGCAAACCCCGCTTTCTTATAGCGTCATTGGAAGAACACGTGTGTATAATCAATTGTCACGTGATCAGCAGCAACAACTCGTATCACGTGGTGTGCCATGCGATAATAGAACGATAATATGTGAATTTACGGATACTGAGAAATACTATGACAATATCGGAAGAAACATGGATACCAAATCAGGTAAATCACATGGGATAACGGAACAAGTTAAACAAGTGATACACCAGCGCTCAAACGACCCCGTTAATAAAGTGGTCAATGAACAGAAATTGGATAGTTCACTTTTCGATTACACCGGGTCCAGTGGAGCTACAAAGTGTCAGTCCAACAAGGATATCGTTCCGTTGAGATGTCCACATAGACATGTCAAAGTCGTTGAAAGTCTGCCGCCTCAAATTAGTGTCCATTACCGTGGGAATGAAACTAATCAACGCATGAAATCAACCGCAAATAGAACTGTTGATCCAATTACTGACCGGGACCCTGTGAAATGCGGAGACACCAGGGTGCGTTGTGTTGAGGGCGAAAAGGACAAAGCAATGAAAAGCGAAGCTTTAGTGTCACATGTGGACTCTCAAGACTCCAATCTGTGGCCAATGGATAAATACGATATTAAGTCTGGAAGCAGATTCGCTGTAAGTAAATGTCGCATGGCAACGAACAACCACAGTTCTCACACCTCTGACGTCAACCCAGTAGTTGGAGTTCCGAAATTAAAAGCTAATACCGATAGCTTAGTGCATGAAAATGTTGACTCCAAAGCCATCACGGGTAGCGGCGACACATACAAAGCAACACGTGATGAACAGTTAGATGAATTATTAAGAAGTCTAGGAATCATTGATGAAACCCTAACACCGGAACTCATCACACCGGAAGGAGAACAGTCAGATGTAAACAAATCGGTTTCATTTCCGGTCACTGACCTCGTGTCATCTGTGAACAATAACAATAACAGATCGATTGCAATTTCGTGGACGTCCATAAACATGGACATTTCGTGTGAAGAAGTGATAAATAGTACCAATGGTCGTGACACTAATCATATCTCTCAGGAACCCAAGGTGGTTTCAATGACTACAGAAAGCAAAATGGAAACAAATGAGGTTGAAAATGAAAACAGTCACATTAATATTGATGAATGTCAAGCATCAGCTTCACAGAGAGATGCTGGTACAGTGGGCCACAAGCAAGTAATTAATGAACAACACGGTTTTGTTACGAAAAACACAAAACTAAGCCAGCCAAGTCGCCATAGCAACGTCAAAAAAGAAGAGTATTGCCATGGAAACCATAATAAAACATACTCGGTTCAAATGAGTGACTCAAATAAAACAGTTGAATCAAGTTCTTTTCTTCCGCAAAAACGAAGTGTAGATGAACTGATTTGCATTTTAAAGACATTTAAGCAGCAAGACAACTGTGTCACAAAAGGGAATGACGCTTTCCATAATAATGTGGTTGAGACTGGCTCAGTGCACAAAGTGCATAGGAGCCCGACTTCAGAATCCTTATATGAACAATTGAATATTCCACAAACTGAAGGTGCGTCATATAATGAAGGTACGACTCATATAGAGCCTAATGATAATGTTCAATATACTCAAAATGCCATGAGTACTTCTAGTCAAGATACCTCATCTCACACCCATACCTCAGAAGTTGATGATGTAAAACACACATACTCATCATACCAGTCTCAAAATCGAATACCTCACAATGGACACTTCAAAACGTCTGCAACATCTTTTCCCAAAGAGATGCCAGCTGATGCTGGTCCGAAAACACGTGGTGTCAAATTCTCAGGAGCGAACCGGAAGCGGAAGGACCGCCCTGCATCACTGCTTTGCTGTGTAGGCCACGTGGTGAGTACGAAAATATGGCGGGAAAGTTTGCGAATGACCCGTTTTCGTTAAAATTTGAGTAGAAACTGAATGTCAATTGTTAAAAATTATCCATTTAGTTTTCTTAGCACTTACATATTCTGTTACACTATAAGTGGCATGCATGAGCGCATATTAAACTTAAATACAATCTGAATGTTTACGGTAAGGGGTAACGATACTTGTTTAATTCTTATTTCTTAATTTAACCAACACGTTTGATAAAACGGTTCAGGCTAACAAAACTGCGTTCAATTAAATTTATGTTTATATCAAAATACCGATCGGGCGACAGCAACTTATATATCGGTGGCGGCTGCATATGGTAAGCAGCGCGTACCCATTAGACGTTTGACCTGGATCCACCTATACAGAAAATAACCAACCAATGCCATTTTGAATTTGACATAAAAACATCAATACTTGATTATACAAACATTTGATAATACATTTTGAACATATGGTACTATATAAATATTTATTTAAATTGAATTTTGCATATGCCCCTCGATTAGTACATGTACATCGTTGCCACTATCATACAGAGATGTTTCTAATATCTAGAATATATCAGTTACTTAGACTATCATTTCTGATGTGTCGATAAAGATATATATTGAGTTAAGTATAAACATAAACTATATCTTTGCTCTGTCTGACCTCATTTTAGTACCAATTAATAGTCACCCAGTGTTACGATCTGGCTGATGCATACACCATGACTGGTTTTCGTCCAGAAAATCCTATTCATAAATCACATTTGTAAGGGACTACATGTATATCCCACTTTACTGAAAAATGTATGTATAACTATACTTATCACAAACTTAGACACAAATGGCAAAAACCTCGATATTGGGCTGAAAAAGACATCGATAGACTATTTATATTCGTTATAAAGGGAACGCGACCTGATGCATTTTTCACGTCGACACGACTTTTCCATGATATATCGATATGACGTTTCCTATAGAAAACATTAGTTGTCTTTCTGTAATAATGGGGTAGTAATCGTAATAATATTTGTATTCAAATTCTAAAACTGTTTCTATATTTGAACCATCTACTCCTCTCTACAAAACCTACTGCTAATAACCACTGGAATAATATATTACGCCTATGGCTCGTAAAAATTCCCAGAGACTCTTCATCATTTGTATCAGTCAGTATCCCCTATTACGTTCACTTTGTAGATACGACTGGGAATGTAGGAGGTTACACATGTGTGATCCCTATAATATCACCTGTTTTGCTTGGACATTGCAATATCTGTGGATGTTCCTCATTTTAAAAAGTCAAAAAGAGTTTGGTCGATCATCTAATAGCATAGTTAAATCAGATATAACATTTAAATATTATGTAGCTCATGCTTTGCATATTTGAAACAACATAGGGACTCAATAATGCTTTTAAAGCATAGACTGCGAATAAATTATATCATTACCCATTAATGCCTGCAACTTTCCAATTTGTAACATCTGAGCTTTTCTTGATTTTCAGTCTAAAATTAAAAAGATGTACTTCAAAGACGTTGGCCCTCAACGAAATACACCTCGGGAAATTCTTCTCACAAAAAATCTAGAAATCAGAAATCTATTGGCGCAAATTTTCTTGAACTAATATGTGAAATATGAAAGAATAGCATATGGTTTTCAATCAAAATAATTCGCATATTATGATTATAAATTGGGAAATTTAACACATTAATTTCACGAAATGCGTTCTTGATAAGGTAATGGTGGGAAGCATTGATTATGATTTTGAAAATATGTAATCTTTAAATGAAATGATATGTTAAACCTAATTTAATGTTCTTATCGTGGTATAATGTTGATGCAATGTTTCCGAAAATGTACAATGATGCATCTTTCCTGAACCACGTTAAATGCAAGAAAAACATCATTTCATTGTGCAACCGGTGTAAATGGTCTAGACGCATTATGCATCCCAGAGAGAGTAGCCCCCGGTCAAAACATGGCATCCAAGAACGAATGCATGTTTACATGTGTTTTATTCTTCTTTAACATCATTGCGAACTCTAAAAACTACCTGTTAGTTTTATATGTTTATCTAAAGATTATATTCTAATAGAAATCCGACCAAGTATCGTGCTTTATCCCTCGGATGAAGGAT
>LQRL01019016.1:0-13944 GCA_001703475.1 Hydroides elegans
CCCCACCCCCCCTCCCCCAACCATGCATGGATATTCATCCCCTTTTTAGCACGAACAACTTGTTTTATAACTTACTAATTTTTAAAAGCTTATAAACAAATTAATATCTTATAGAGGGCATGACTATCAGATTATAGGTTTATTCTTTCAATCATTTTTTGTGCAAGATAGGATGGGACGTCTGGAGAAATGAAATGCATTTTTGTATCCCCATTTTTGTATTTAAACATTTAAACATAGTTTTATATACTTTAACGGCTTTCTCCTAAACTATTTTCAGATATATGTATGTACATTTATACATACATAAAAGTGTTATGTCTCTGCAAATAACTAACTAGATGGAAGGTGCTCATTTAGAGCACAAATTATCTACAATCTTTTTATCTTATACATATCACTGTTTATATTTAGACTCTTTTCAATAAGCTATCATTTATTTCAAAAAAGGAAAATTCTATATAGAGTCAAATTATTAATTCAAATCATGTTTAATATTTCAACTAATCTGGCAAATGTCTGTATACATAATAGGGTAAATCGCTACTAATAACATATTAGTTCAAACCCTTATCCAAGTGCGCAATAGTTTTAATTTAAATTTAATATATCATACCGAGATATAACTATAACTATTCAAAAGTTAATTATAAGATTTGAGGTACTGCATGCTTTGAGTATTGATTATGTGTCACAGTGCTTTTATAGCGAGAGCTGCTCTTGCACAAAATGCCTGTCCAGTTATTGATCGTATGACGTCAATGACGTAACTACAGTGTTTTTCAGTGAGGCGATTAAAAAAGGCCTTTCCAAGCAAGAGTTGGCTCTGTTTTTTGATAAATAATACCTATATAATATAGTAACTCGTATTCTAAACTACCTATGCTCCATGTCTGACATGTATTTTATATTATCATAAGTATTTCACGGTATTTTTCGACCTCTGATACATCGAAAAAGGGATCACGGGAAGGGTGGTGGAGTTTTCCCTAAAACATCGAGTGATCGCAATACCTGCATATTTTCGTAAACGAAAAGATCGCAGATAATAAGAAAGCATGGTCGTGCACTTAAAGTAATGAATTATTTTTCACTTAGAACTATTCATTTAATTTAGAACTTGGCGGTAATTCACACAGTATTTCCATTTAAGGAACCATTTTTTTTTTCAAATACAGATAAGTCTGAAATGACTTCCGTGTTGCAACTGATTGATGCTTTTTTCAGCACATCATTTCTCCATCTAATGAGGAATTAATGTTCTTTTTCTATGTCACTGTATCAATCTGTATAGTCATCAATGCATTGTCATGATCTGCAAGGTCAAACTAATGTCGGTCAGGGACAGACTAATTAAAACATAAAAACTACTTAATGAGATGCTGATTGATATATAAATAAATATTTCCTAGTTTCATACCTCTCATATGTAGGCCTACATGTATTTTAATCATCTCGAACACAACAGTTTAAGCAAAAATGTTCGATTTAGTTAAATATATCAACACAAACTACTCTACTGTGATTACATAATTCTTATTATTCATAGAAAGATAACATATAACATTTCAAGTGTATCAGAATAAAAGTCCAGCAGGTAACCCTCAATTTTATGCATTTATCATTACAAATAATGATTTAAAAAAAAAATAGCGTATCTATTATTTCAATTAATTTTGCCTTAAAAGCCGCAATACTTAATTAAGACCACAGTGAAAAATAGCTTTAAGCAACTTTGAAAAATAAATATATATCTTCATTTTTTGATGATATACAGTATACATGTATATTATTTCAGCACCTGATTATCGAAAAACAATAATGAATAATTCCCATATGGTCATAAACCAAATACATACATTTATCTCACCTGATATTGGTTTTGCTGTTCAATGTTCTATTGAAATATATCCCTCTTTCTTTCTTTTTTTTTTTCTTTTTGACTTTAGATATTATTAAAATCCAATTTTATGTCACAGTATCACATATATTGATATGGTTAGTTATATCACTTGTCCGCCCCTCATATGCTATTTAGAAGAGCTAAATTACGAGGGCAAATTGCTATAACCTTCATCATCTTATGTTCTAATTATACGTGTTTATGGGCTTTGCTCTTGACATGGCTGGAAATTAGGGGGGAGGGAGAGAAAATTTTATAAAGGGAGTATTTACATTTGTTTATGAATCGTTTAATTTTATATAGGCATAATAAAACTGTTTTGGAGCTAATTCACATATTCGATCACCGTCACTATACACGAGGGAGGGTCTGGTCTGATTTTGAGGATAATCTATATCAATTGATATTTTCACAAAATGGTTACTTAAAAGTGTTTTCCATCAGTACATACCTTTCACATACCTATTGATCATTAAATGTTTTCAAGTTGAATTTATTATGTAAATTTTGAGTTGAATTATGCAAGTTAAGAAGCAGTGCATTTCTAATGTGATGATTTAATCATATCTTATTTTACTCACCTTCTTGATTGTGTTGAGTGATAATTTTTTTTCACAGTTGCTTATCAATATCCAATTAAAAGCCAATTTGTCAAAAAAATAAGTGCTACATCTAAATATCCAAGTACGTGTATTGTACGTGTATATAACCTAGGTTACATTCACATTCTCTCAGTTCCCTGTGATTTCAAATATTTTGTCGCGCCTGCATTTACGGCATTTGACTTGAGGACGTCATATCGTTGTCCTGAAATATTTCAATATAAATACCTTAAATGACATTTCTTCCTCAAATAAAAGAAAATAATGGACTAATCCCACTCATCTCTATCTTAGTAAATGCTAAGGCCACTTAAGATTTGTTAAAATACCGTAATGCCATTGTAAACTGGACACTTTTCAACGCGACTACAATTAAACTCGTATACAATGCGAATGGCGGCATACGAACCCACTGTGACCACAATGGCTTATATTGTTATTAACCCCAATGCATGTCGCTTGACCACTGTTCTTTTTAATGGGAGCAGGAGGATCTCAAAGACACGTTTTGTTGAAAGTGCTCCAACCGGTAAAAGACAGGTTGAATGTCAATGATATATTTTTCTTAACAATGGAAAGATTAATGAGAGCATATTAACGTCTCAATAAAACGGACCTTTGACACACGGGAGCAAATTAGAAATCTGTGTGCTTTTATATATTTATTCTTATATATTTTCCACATGTATATTTTCAGATCTATTTATCAGGAAGACCCCCACAAATAAAGATATATTCAAACGCTCAAAAACTCTTCTTTTCTGACATGGTCTTTCATATTTAGATCCAATGAATAAGCTAGATGTCGGACAAAAACTAAGATGACCTGTGTCAAAAAAACCATTCCGTTTTAATTTATCCAGGTCCAGGCCGAAACCGCCGTCATTATGTTTCACCCCCGTGGAGAAGGCATTAAAAACATCATAGTTGTCTCTCTGGATCAATTAATGACGGGATGACATGTAAGGGAGCATTATATTTCTATCGAAAAATCGTAAATGCATTTGAAGGGCTCCTTAGAAATACAATGTATGAATCGAGTGACAATTCGACGTTTTGAAATCGATCCGTTGAATACTATAATGTATGAATATTACTATGTATGAATCGACAATTCGACGTTTTGAAATTGATGCGTTGAATACTATATAATAATATAATAGGTTAATTGTCGGTCATTAAATGAACTGATATTAGTTTTTTACCCTAGTTTATATCATTTATATAAAGAGTGTTAATTAAAACAGGTTTTAAATACAAGTGCATGCATTATGTGGATATATTGGATAGCTTTAAACTAACTTTGAATTTCAGCCCAAGCCAGCCCAAGCGTATGTCTACATAGGTGGCTTTAGTAAGTTATGCACGGATTCAAAATGAAGCATCATAGATATTTACAAGTAATATCATATCTTATTAATCTAAATAACGTTCGGACCACACAAGTTTATAATAAACTTGAATAAATATATGTAAAAAACGATGTGTTCATATGTTGTGTGCCACAAAACATATACATGTACCTATAAATCGTTATTTTAAACGAATATCAACATAACTAATACATTTATATTATTTTTTTAAACACTGCTTAAGCATATTGAATAATACATCCCTTTTCTTAATCTATTCATTCAAAGAAGTAAAAGCAATAAAAAAGAAATGTTTTCAACACAATGTTCGATAAATTGATCAAATGTACACGTATCTAATTACAAATTAAGTGATTCTTTAGTTTCTTCAAGAATATAGCCTTATAATTTGATCCGAGCAAATTTGAACGTTGTTTTTTCTTCAATTTGTAACGCCTTCAACATCATACTACATACGGAAGTAGTTACATCTTAAATACATCTAAATAGCGAAGTCACACACTACATACTATTACCACATATATCTGTATCTACAAAATATACATATACTTTGTAACATTATTTGCCACACATTCATTATTATTTTAACAGTTTGCATATAACAATCATCGATGTTATATAACCACAGTTCGTTCTTGTTTACAAAGTCATAATATATACAAGTATAGTAACATCTCATATTAAAATTATATAAAATATAAATTCACCATGGCCACGGCTCTTGTAGATCAGTCCTATCCACAGTGATACAAATAAACATCATGTCATCTTTCAGATACGGCTCACTCTCCACTTTGCTGTGTGGTGCAAACATCGGACTCCCCGACGCGATATTCATTTCGCCGACCGGGCGTCGGAAACTCGTGCTCGTCGGATCGGGACGGAATGTGTCCGTAATGTGTTTCCGGTTTCCGCTTTGATCCAGAATCGATAACGTGACCTTTTGACGGAACGGCCATACAAGAAGCGCATCATATTCACCTCTCATCAGAACGAAAAACAGCGACAAGTGAGAACCCTTCCCTAAACCATCTCCATTGGGATACATACGCGCGCACATCTTATATCCATAGTACGATGTATAAAACGGCTGACTATACAATGACAACGTGCGCCCATCGATTGCATCCATCTTGCGTCGCGCGTAGAACGGAATGCGCCAAATCAACCTCCCGTCGAACGCGGCCGTCTCGAGTAACCGGAAGCGCAGATCCGACTCAGCCATGCGGACATCGTGCATTCCCACACTGCGTTCGATCCGATCCATTTTCTCCATGAGATCACGTGGTATGTGGGGATTTTCGGTTCCGCTTTCGAGATGTGCGAGTCGGCTTTCGTGTGATGATGCAATTTCTTTAACATTTTGAATATCGATGGCACATTTAGTGATAGATTCCTTTGAAGCACCGTCGTTGATTCTTGATTTGAGCGAATTGAATTCTACGGAGAGTTTGGCAACGGATTTTTGAAGCGCTTGGATTTGGTGTTTGTTCTTAGAATCCTTTGACATAGAGTCGATCGTAGTTTGCATTAGAGTCATTTCTTGTCTGATATCTTGACATTGTGTATCAAGGGACTCATTGTCTGTTTTTAGATGTTGTATAGCACTTATGGTATATTTTGTATGCTTTGCGAAATCGGACATGCCGTGTTTCTGTAATTCTGCGGAATCACCAACAAAAGTACAGCCGAAACCTTCGTAATGACACTTTCTCGGGTGAGTCGCACATTCCTTTGCATGACCGTTTCGAATGTGTTTTTTCGTCACCATTTGATCACAGTTTTCGCACAGTTCAGTCCCGAATTCACACGTTTCTTTTACGTGCGATTCTAAATCGGCAACGAAAAGCAGTTTATCACATCCTTGGTTTGTACATGGCACTTTCCGCCATCGGCATTCCTGTTCGTGGGCTAGCATTTCAATCCATTTCATGGTTTCAGTGCAACCATGTTTCTTGTTCGGGCAGAATACAGATTTCCGAAGCAGTTCTCGAGAAGTTGCTCTATCGGGCAAGACCTGGAGATTAAATAAGAAACGTTTTGAGCTAAACAGGAATTAGAAAAGTCTAAATAAGCATTCCTAATCATGGTTAATGAAGGTTAATTATAATAATACCTGAACGAGTGCATGGTTTCTAATTTGATTTTATATATTTTCAGGATAACAATTTCGATATTTTTTATACCGATACATAATATATGAAATTTATAGAAGAATCGAAACATAATATTAACCTTGTTGTGAGAAATCTCCGAGTAAGTAATTATCAGGGGTTTTCTCTAATGTCTGCTCAGCTTGGCATTTTGAGGCTGGAAATTTGTCTCTGCACAATAAGGTGCAGGGCCGAGTTTTCAGTCTCACATTTTACTGCCAAACTGGTAGGCGCTAGAAAGCAATATTTTCTTTTTTTTAACAAATTAGATCTATATATATTTATATTATTGCTTACATGTTCATGTATAGTTAAATTGAATGGTATCTTCTGAAAAAGCAATCTGTGTATAACGATATTGTCATGGTTCTATAGATTAAATGAACATTCTGTCTGGTATTCTATTAAAGATCGCAATATCTACGTTAAGAATCTAGTTTGCTTGTTTATTTTGAAAACAACAGATATATATAGAAAAGCAAGAGTGCATTGAAAACTCTTATGCCAACCTGTGCTGGCGTCAGTTTCACGCAATCCTCTTCCTTACCCGGGCACATCACGTGCTCATTACTCTGGAAAAGGCTATCCGCACACTTTGCGCACAGGCGGTGTCCGCACTCGGTCTGAAAGACGGGCGGACGCAATGTGTGCTCACAGTTTACGCAGATGGGTGGGTTGGCCGAATCTACGAATTCCGGTTCAGGTAGCGTTTGATTCGTTGGTAGCGCTGATGATATGCTCATCAGTGAGTTTGCCATGTTTCTATAATATATGATAACAGTACATGTATATGAAATAATCAAGAATCTATGCATATTTTGTATTTCCCATTCTACTGTTGCTCCCCCATATCAAGGTTTTGCATATGGAATGTATTCATATAGCATTCATTTCACAATACTTATTTTTATAAAATACTGATAAAACTTTACTTGAATTTAGGCAATAGTTAGCATACATAACACATAAAAAAGATAAAAATAAGATACATTCAGCTACATACCTTAATTTTGGTATCTATATGTTTTCTTTGGATTTCTTATATCGTATGCGAAATGCTCCTATTTATTTTTAGTTAAGTAAACCCTGTCCTTTCTACGTGCCCAGATTTATATACGAACTCAGACACTACCCACAATCCTTGCATTTGATCAACACTTTCTCATATAACCACATGATTTAATCAGACTAAGCAAATGCCCTGGAGTTTGTTGTCAACAATTTTTTATATGCGCAATATCAATGTGGTTTTTACTCGAACTACATTTTACACAGCATGCTTAAATCATAATGCTTATTAATTGCTTTGTTGATTATGATAAATAAAATACAATACATATAGTGTTGTGTTAATGTTCTTATGGCCCGGGTGCGTCATTACAATTGAACATCGATTGAAGGCTTCCGTGCTACATTGCGTTAAGTCTGAAACCGATGTTTAAAGAAAAGAAGCATTGAATGTTTTTAAATACGTCTTTTAAATAAGAATTGGAAAGTGGCCAATGGATGAAGTTATTACAATCACATTGATTTTGCAGCGTGATTTCAGTATGTGACATATATCTATAATCATGTGACACTTTGCAATATATTTTTTGCGTAACATGTTAAGTCGATTTAACACACGGGGCCCTCCAATTGCTGAATTCAATTGTGTAAAAGTGAAACACCATTCTCATGCAATACCAGTGCCCCTAGTCAGCTCTGCGTAAAATTTATATATACGTGCTGTATTTATTCAACACAAAGTATGCCATTGTATTTGTTTACAAATAAAATAAACATATTGTTATCATTAGCAGTGGATGAACCGTTCGCTTTTATATGCTATACTAAAAATGAACTGGCGCCTTCCTGTTCGGTCTTATATTTCATACCATTTGCGCCCCTGTTCGAGTCTCTAATGTGTTTTGCATCCGCGCCTGACAATTACAATAAATGGCAAACTGTATACACTACCCGCCCCCTTCAATGGTTCGGCGTGGCTGTTCCCTTACCCTAAGGTTATTTTTATAATGGCACCGTCAGAGGTACATTAAATTTTACTTTTTTAAAGTAATACCTGTGCCTTTCGGTCTTTGCCATTTCATTGTTTTTACCCCTGATCAGTAGGTTTAACTGTCTTTTCTGCATAAGACCCTAAATGAAAGTTAAGTTAAGGTAATTGTTTTATGTGTTTATGAATCAGTCCAATTTTCATATTCATAAACAAATCAAAATATTACACATTGTTCACATACGCACATAGGCCATCTATGGCAGTGCACCCGATGGATCATGTATATTCTAATAATAATTGAAAACAAAATACAGTCAGAGTTTTTTGCAATGAACGTCAATCAATCCATGCACGTTTATCTACTTGTCTTATTAGTGCCTGTCACCCTCATATTGATCCGTGCTGTAGAAAATGTTCATTAAATCATGAATTATAATGATTATATTTATGCTTATGTCTTGTGTGATTATATTCATTTAGATAACGAGGTCTATAAATAGAATATTGTAATTAATGTCAAATGAAATAGAGTTAACTATTCCTAGAAATAAAAGTGGGCCAACGTTATGAGTACTTTATCCCACTCGGCAAACAACCTCAGGACGTCCTGATCACGTAGTTTTATTTTCCGACGTCCGCGACGCAAAAAAATGCCCCAGCAATTTAAATAACGTCATAAGATGACGTTCTTAAAACATTCATATTCGACGAAATGCGGACGACTTAAAAACGTCGCATTTAAGTTCTTTACGGACGTTTTTCACTGAACGTCCTTTGGGTGTCAGATATTGACGGCGGAGCGACGTCTTAAAATTACGTCAGTCCAAATTTCACATGGGCTCAATTTAGAACCAAGAAAAACGTGTATAAATGGCGTCGAAAGGACGTGAATATGACGAACCTTTACCGATTGGGTATCTAACTTCTCAAAGAAGGGAAATTACGTATTTGAAACATCATACAAAACATTAATTCAATCGTTATTGTGCGTTATAAGTTATAGGAATATAAACTGGAGACACTGGAAGTTTATATGAAGAAATTCAGTCATCCTACTTCCGTAAAATCTCAAGGAAAAACAAGATAAACGCTCCTTGCAATTTCATTAACCAATAAAAACAGTAAAAATTGCAGGTAGCGATAGAAATAGTTTATTTTATGCAATCACGCCCTTAGTATAGTTGTTAATAGAAATGATTCTATATCAATTTATCTATTCGGTGTTATGCTGACAAAAGATGGAATTGAAATACTACTGTTTTTTTTTCGTATTGAACGTTTTTCTTTTATTTATAGATATAAATTGCATACAGTGGCGCGCGGTCCTAACTTCTCGTTTTCTCTGACGTTAAACCTTTAAGGGTTTGCAAGATCAGAATATAGCGTTTAACGTTTGTACGTTTAACGTTGAGCGTTCAGCGTTTAATGTTTTGCGTTTAGTGTTTAACGTTAAGCGTTTGATGAAAGGGTATTCTAGAGGTTAAGATAACCACTCATAATGATGTCCTTTATTTACCCCTCACACATGTGGGTGGTTTTAGTGATTAGCGTTTAACATTTAGCGTTTAGCGTGTAACGTTAAGTGTTTGTGTGTTTAGCGTTTAAGGGTTCAGTGCTTGTGCGTTTAACGTTTAGCGTTTTCCACTAGACGTTAGTAATGCGCGCGCCTGTACTATTACAATAAAAGGGCGCCGTTTATATTTTTATGAAAAAATATATACATAAATTATGTTGCAGAAACACTTTGCTTTTATCTATAACCTGCAATGAAAAGCAAGATAAAAACGCACATGCTCATTTATAGATCGATATCAATATCATGTCAATGCAATAAAAGAGCGGTGATCATATAAATATAATAATATTTAATTAAGGAGCCAAACTCTGTATTATTTGCAAAATTACAATTGTTTTTTTTTATGAATTGCAATATAATGAAATATAAAAGTGTCACATGCTTATTTATATATATAAACATGCTGACAATTCCCCTACAAATATAACAATAAAACGCAAATCTTAATCATATAACCACATTTAGATATAGACCCAAGTCGATTTATGACGATTGAACTAAGGTCCCTTTTTCGTTTATGACAACATGTACATTTAATGACGTTCTCCATCGGGTGACATTTAAAGATATGACGTTATGATATGCAAAAGTACGTTATTACTCTTCAAGAAGATTCGAAATACACATGTTTACATGTTTAACATCTCTATACATGTCTATATAAATGGAGGACCTCTCTTGCTTTGGCATAGTGTCATTGGGGTTAGAAGATAATTATTATATCGGAGAAGGCGAATTATATAGGCGCACGTTGTGGAATATGTGCGGGCGTTGTGAATACTATGATTTTTCGGATTCCATCTTTCCTTTGCACAGACGGATTATTGATGATGCTATTGACTGATAAAACGTATTCAAATAAGATATTCAAGATCGATAAAGAGTAGAAGATCGGAGTTGGATTTGATATGCCTCTGTTATATTTGAAAGCAATAAACATCAATTTTATTTTCAATTGAATCAAATATCAAACATTAGCCTTCATTGAAGCAAAAGCTCAACCGAAAACTCGGATCTCAAAGTACGTACATTTTTTTATTTAATGCATGTTCAAAATTCAGTTACATTCATTTCTAAAATTATACTATTAAAGTACCAAGAATGATGCTTGAAAGATGTACCACTTTGAAAATTGATAAACATATTTATTAACTATTTCAAGAATCGTCGTTTTTTTTTGATAACCCTATTTACAATAATCAACTCACATCTAATCGTTTAAATACATGTATTCTCCAGCCAACCTTAAAATGGCATCCAGCAATCTCACCCCATTTTCATTCGTGTCCCACCTCAACGAGAATAAATTCAACTGCGTCGTTTGCAAAGATATCGTACGTCCACCTGTAAAGCGACTGTCGTGTGGTCATCGCCTTTGTGATATGTGCGAGGAGGATTTACCGTTTATGGATTCGAACCCACGATGCCCTTCTCAGGAGAGAATATACACTTCTATAACCTCGATCAAGGTAGCTCATAATTTCATATAAAATATATACTAAATGTATCGGTGTGTTGAGAGATAAAATTTAATGAGAAAATCAAAGAATAAAGTTGTATTAATCTATTGAGATGATCAAAGAATTCCTATTTAAATATCAAATATATGCCATATAGGTTCAACTTGACGATGAAACCACAAATGCTTTACAAATGCAAGATGTACCTTGCTCAAATCAACTCAAAGCATGCAGCGCCATATTAACGCTCGGCTCCGGAGCTCAAAATGATGAAGGTTGCTCTTATAGAGAGATAGCCCGTCCGAATGAAGAATATAACCAAGATTTCATATTATCAACATTAGAACCACGGCTTGCTGATTGTCATGTTATATCCGTCGGAAACACGCAACTTTATGAAGAGGAAAATGAAAATATCGAGGTGCCGTCAAAAAGGATCGAGCAAGAAAGCATTGATATTTCGCCTGATGAAAATCAACCCTCTTTTATCCAAAAAGACGTTTGTCTGCGCGAGTACAATCTGCGTATTGTATCTCCATGTCAGGGCAAATTGATTTGGAAGATCCCCAATTACGCTCAGCGGAAACAAGCTGCGATCGAGGGACCAACACTGTCTCTATACAGCCGACCGTTTTTCACTTCGTTCTACGGCTACAAAATGTGTGCACGGGCTTACTTAAACGGGGACGGTCTCGGACAGAACACTCACTTATCGCTCTACTTCGTTCTTATGCGTGGTGACAATGACTCTCTCCTGAAATGGCCGTTCCACCTCAAGATCACATTCGCACTGCTGGACCAATCAGAACCCATCGCAAAGCGGAAACACATCACGGATACCTTTCGTCCGGATCCGACGAGCAGGTGTTTTCGGCGACCGGAAACGGAAATGAACAAACCAATCGGATGCCCGCGCTTTTGTGTACATGCGCAGGTTGAAAGCGAGGCATACTTGAAAGAGGATACGATCTTTATCGGCGTACGAATTGAAAGCGGGAATGGTGAATGAGTGCTTTGTGAATGAACACTTCACTTATAGCTCCTGATGTTTGTGTGATTTATGACGGATGCTGAAATAAAGTTGATTTTCTGTTCTTTCAAAGACACCATAGTCCATGTCATTTTATCTTTGTCACTATGAGTTAATTTAAAATAAGTTTCTATATGAGATATATAGTTGCATCCATAAATTGGCATCATGTTGCGTCATTTTCATTGTCATTAAAATATTTTTTTAAACGGGTGCTGGTCAACTCGCCAAAAAAAACAACTCGCCAAACTTATTTTGGACAACTCGCCAAATATCTCTTGCAACTCGCCAAACTCCTTTGATCAACTCGCCAAAAAAGGATACATTTTAAAGGTTATTTATTCACATTACTCTTAATATATTGATCAAGTTTACCATAAAACAAGAGGGAAACTATGCTCATAGAGCATATAAATCCGCTATCTTTTCTTAGAAATAAAATGCAATTTATATTTATCCAAACGATATTTGTATATAGTTTTGTATTGTAGTCTAGGCAAGTTCTCTTAGAGCGCACTGCAAGACATAATCGTCTCATTGATTATTGCTATAGACAGTTTATCTGTTTGTATTTGTTTATTCTTTGGTATTTGAACAAATATATGCAATATTACAATACAACAGATAACCCAATATATTTCTTGACTTAAATGATAGTCTTACATTTCATTCTTGTCATTATTCTAATCAACAAAATATAACTATAAGAAGTGGTTTCTTAACACTGCACTTGCCCTTTGACGCAATAATTACGTCATATATTGCGACAATGTCCCGCCTTCTCTAAGCTCCCAACTCTATTGATTTTTTGGTTGATTGACACGTGTCGCGTTAGCCAATAAGAAATCGGCACACTTTATAGGGACGTACAAAATATGATTTTCCATGAAATTCCCGATTTAAGTTTTCAACGTTTATTGACAACCTAATCAATATCTTGTAACTTTAACCAGCCAATAAATAACTTCATGTTATATGTTACATTATGGTATACTTTTTGTGTTTGTTTATAGCCTCTAAAACATAGTTATGCGAGTGACAAATTATTTTCTTAAAACCCGACCAAAAATATAATCTGCTCCGTTTTCGTAAACGAAAAAGATAGCAGATAAAAATATTTGCTTTGATATTTATAAATGGAATCAAGGTCTCTTTTTGCTGATCACATGTGGCCGAAATAAAGCGGATTAGGTTGTAGTGTTGAAGAGTCGAGGGTACCGTACCCAGTTATTCAGAGGCACATGTTATCATTTCGTAGAACAAGATCAGTTTTGATCGGCGCTTACGGTAGATTCTAAATGTATAAATTATGATAAATATCAAATGCACATGATAATCTCAAAATTTATCAAAACTAAAGACACTTGCTTCTACAACATTCTTACGAAGCATATAGTTAAGGCACAACATATTGATGCGTATCATTCTGCCCTTTTTACAAAAGCAGTAATAAAATTTTCCCGGATTTCCTAACAAAATCATTTATCGTAATATTCTTTCAACAAACATGAATTATGTTTCGCAAATTATTAAAGAAATATATATGACAAAATTTGGCGAGTTGACCAACGCTTTTTGTCGAGATGTTTTTTTTTTGGCGACTTTGTATTTGGCGAGTTGGTATTTTGGCGAGTTGTTTTTTTGGCGAGTTGACTATTACCCTAAAAACGGCTATGAGATTTTCTTTCTTGTGTTTGAAACACTTTATACATTATGAAGCACTCGTCTTCATTGTCCTACTGCCTTTTATCATAGAAGAACATCTGCTAAGCATACCTTACGACTAATTTTCATGTCGATTGTTTTGTTTTTTTTTTTTTTTGTTTTTTTTTTTTCAAATGTATACAT
>LQRL01019016.1:14110-25494 GCA_001703475.1 Hydroides elegans
AACACTTTTATAAAACAAAATGCATTCCTAAAACCAAATAGTTTTATTTTTAATGATAAATGCGAATTCCAATAAAATTCACAACACCTCACAACATGCATTTTATTTCACACACATTTGCATAATATACATGTAGTCTACCCCTCATTCAGCTTTTTATTACAAATACTACACTCAAAATATTTAGCTGACCTCCTGCACTTCTACTTCCATTATCTTACTCCCCAATGCCCTTACTACATCATACTGTCCATCCAGATCCCTCAAGTAGCCCACAAACACACCCAGGTCCACCCTGAATGTCCCGTGATAAGCGTGGTCCAAGTCGCCCAATATATAGACGAAGGCGCTAATGGAGAAGACGGTTAAGACGCACATGACGAGCTCCAAGCGATAGGAGTCGGCGACCACCAATAGGATGCCGAAGAAGGCCACGAAGCCCAATAGTTCCATGAATGCCCATCTGCAAATAAATAGAGGGGATTGCATATGATCAAATCTTATTCATATATAATAAGACCATGATCACGCACATAGCTCCATGAATGCCCATCTACGAAAAAAATAAGATTATTTGTAAACAAATTGTAGATGCCAACATATTTAAATGATAGATCCTAGAAACATTGTGCGTATTGAGACAAATAAGACGTTTTTTGTGATTTGAATCAAAATTACGATTCGAAAATACATTCCGGAATATAAAAATACATATCTTTGTTATAAAAAAAATACATTTCAAATGTCTCCGGTATGTCAAATGTCATGCACTTAACGTTCACTCTTGCTCTCACTCTCTCTCCATTCCTCTTTCTCTCTCTCTCTCTCTCTCTCTCTCTCACACACACACTTCTCTTATTCTCCTCTCTTTTCTTAATTGCGTTAGGTGCTTACTGCAGTATGTTAATATTAGCCCCAGCACCCGTGTATCCCTCCTCACTGATGGACTCCAGCTCAAGCGCCTTGGCAAACATTTCATCCAACACTTTGTTTGTTCTCTCCTCACTTCTCCTTTCTATTTCATTCCTCTCTCTCTCCTCTGTATAAGTCACTTACTGCAGTATATTGATGTTCGCCCCAGCACCCATGTACCCCTCTTCGCTGATGGCCTCTAGCTCAAGCGTCTTGGCAAACAGTTCATCCAACACTTTGCTCTCTCCGCCCTCCTCCTTCTCTCTCTCTCTCTCATTCCTCCCTCCCCTGCACAGGTCACTTACTGTAGTATATTGATATTAGCCCCAGCACCCATGTACCCTTCTTCGCTGATGGCCTCTAGCTCAAGCGTCTTGGCAAACAGTTCATCCAACACTTTGCTCTCTCCGCCCTTCTCCCTTTCTCTTTCTTTCCTCTCTCTCTCTCTCTCACTCTCTCTTTCTTCTTCCCCTCTGTACAGACCACTTACTGTAGTATATTAATATTAGCCCCAGCACCCGTGTACCCTTCTTCGCTGATGGCCTCTAGCTCAAGCGCCTTGGCAAACAGTTCATCCAACACTTTGTTCTCTCCGCCCTTCGCTTCGCATGACTGCAGTATCTCAAGCATCTGCCACACCTCGTATGTAAGCACAAATATCTGCATGTATAAATGGGTGACATATACATTTTATATGTTATCTTAGCTTCATCTATATGTATATTATTTCCTTCAATGCAAATTTAAAGCTACTAATTATCAAGTTATATCAACTATGTTCGAAATTCGTATAATTTCGTCATAGGAAATCGCAAAATATATGACGGCCTAGTTATAATACAGTGTCATTTGATATAAAGGAGGAAACTCTTAAACGTCGCTACATCAAAATTACGTTTGTTTTACATCAGATCTTGAAAACCATTTTCTTTGAAGTTCTGAATGCAATCGCAACGAAACATCCGCAAATATTTCATATCTATATATCACTCGAAATTGTTTGTTAAAACGATGACTCACTGCACGGTTTGCATTTCTGTGGATTCATCTGCTTCGCCATCCACTTGGTCGTACTCCTTCCCAAACACCGAAACAACTCCAACTTCTGATTGGTCGACAGCATTTTACTGCAACCAATCAAATGCCGGCATTGTCTCAATATAGTCACGTGACGCCCAGCTGTTGCCGTGGTGACGTCAAACTTAGCGAGTGAGTCCTGAAGCGCGAATCCAAAGGCCATGGCATACACGAGGCCAGCAGGGAGGAGAAATACGGCGAGGGAGTCATTTGTGTTGATGCGACCGCCGATGGATTCTGGGTAAAAGAAGTCGATCATGATCGGCTGGAAGATGATGGTGATGGGACAGAAACCGACTGAGATTAAAGAGGGAAGAGCCAGTTTGAACATGGCCATTGGGTTGTTCTGGAACATTTGGAATTGTGTTAAGATCTCATTGTCTTCGGGTGACAGTAAACCCGTATCTTGTGATGCTATCCCGGGTGCTCCATTTAAAGCAAATAAATTGCCTTCAGCTTTTGAAGCAGCTGCGACTTCATCTCGTTTTACTGTCTTGTTATTTGATCTTCGCATGTGATGCTTCCACCATTGTGGTTGTAAACGCCAGCTCAACAGCAATAAACCTGTTTAAGAAAATGGAAGCAAAATCGAATTCAGGGTAAGAAACTGACAAATAGATGTGATGGTAATCAATTTAACTAGCATATTTCTATTCTATCTGTTTCATGATCTGCAAATATATAAATGTCTATTATATTTTGTTTTCATAATATTTCAATTACAGTGTAAATGATCAACCTTTTAATGGAAATATTTGTCTAACATATATATTTGTGTGTATCCGGTTGAAATGTCCTCAGACATAAAGTCACGATTTTGGCAACATAGGACATAACGTCCTCAGTCTAAATATCAAATAAAATGTGGATTTCTAAATAACATTCCATATAACGATCAACGATCATTTCAGACTTTTTGATTTTAATAATGCATTAAATAAAGAATAAGATAAACATTTATTATTTATATTTTTAACAGGGAACTTTATCTCCTATTTTGTAAGAATCGTGACTTTATTTCCAGGGACTTTTTGACCGGGATTCATATTTTTGACCCCTATGACAAAAATAATGCTTAAACAAGTAAACTGTTCTTGTCCAAAACAAAATGTTACGTATATGCTCTTATTTGTTTCCAATCTTAAACCAAATTTAAACTTAACGAAGCATGTACATGATGTGCTTACCCGAAATCATGAGTAAAAGCGCGATGAGAGGAGGAATAAGAATGTCTTCGAAGGTGGCTGGCCCGAACTTATCCGTTCCGTTTTTCATCACACTTCCCATTCCCTCCATGGTGTTATCTAATCTCTGGAAACAAATTATCATTTATTCATAAGTGAATATACCATTACCCTCGGATTTGACATTATCATGTAAAAAATAATAATATTCATCATGCGTATTTTGGAATTCCCCATAAATGTCTGAATTCCAATATCGTTTGTGTTCGAAAAACGACCTACATAGTTTACGTATTGTTCCTAATTCATGGTAGCATTCATTCACAATTTTACCATACTTATTTTAAAGGTTTAGTAATATATTGCTTTCAGTTTAGATTGGATTAACAAAACATATTTATTCACATGAGAATCAGGAAGAAGGACTATCTGATAGTTTTTTTTTCAAAATATGTTTACGAAGCACAATGTTATAATTATTTCATTTCTTTACAAAGGCAACTTACAAAAACCAACTTACCTTAACATTCTGTCTAGTCTCCGACGTCTTACACAAAAAAAATATTTTTAAATCTTCACATCAACCATGATTCGTTTCATTCATTTAACTTTTGTTATCCTTCTGATTTTGTTTATATCCATAAATATGAACTGTTCCAAATTTAATATAACAAACCCTAACTTACATAACACATTTATTTTTGGTGCCTATATACAGTCCCATTGTGGTCCGCAGTTATTAACACCATTCATCCGTCACCGTTCCTCAATAGCTCAAAGGAATATGATCACAGATAATCACAAATCGCGAATAAATGGATCTCGTCCAAAGGTTACCGGGCATTTGATATAAAAGAGACGAAATATTGACTCGCATTGTAATCAACAACTGTAGCGTTTAAGTAGACGCCGGATGCATGTTTCCGTACACGTGAACGTTTGGTCAAACAGAGCCATTCCTTATTCAGTTATTTCGGCAATAATATGAGGAGTATATCAAGTAAAATCAGTTAATATGTTTTTACATCTAGATGGTTCTATCCATGATTTGGTAATATATAAATTACATAATTTGTCATTTATCGTGTAATTCAATGTTTAATAAAAATACTCGAATATTGTAACGCGCTGAAGTGTTTTTGAAGTTTTAGCGCGTAATAAGCGCAATACTAATATTATTTTTTTAAATACATATCTATGTGAAATATTGAGTAATATGTTGATTATTCAGATTTTTTGACGACACAATTGAAACACCCTTTCATGCAAGCAGTAACAACTTTGGAATTTAAAAAAAAACACAAACTTTTAGAAATATGTTTTCTGTACACGCGACTGTTTCGCATGAATACAAACCTATCAAATCTATCAAATACAAATCTATAATTCTGATATTGCTCTTGTTACCCCTATAAACCCTGTTTTGTTCATGTCTTTCATCTATCCCCAAAATATCTCTGCTTAATCAACGCTGGTTCCTGTTTTTATCCACTCATTTGGAATCATCTAAGCTAATGAAATACAAAAAATCTAATGTTCACTTGTCATAGACTAATATTCATTTTCGTGAGAGATATGAGAGATATTACTGTTAGATAGATGCGACATTCAGATGTGCATTGGGGAAGCAATTAGATAGAGACCCAGGTATTGTTTCATATAACCTTGCGTTGTGATAGCAATAAATAGAACGCTGACTCCTATTGCGAGAGCCATTAAAACCTGTTTGACCACAGATGAATATTTAATGGATTTGGTTCCACTATCAACAGGATAAACACACGGAAACTGACCGAGAATATCTACATTGTCTTAATGGACATAACTCATTTATCATCCTTTCGGAACAAATATGCTTTGTTTAATATATTCACCCACTAGATACTTTATTTGTCTTTATAAGTATATATGTACTTGTAATAGTTTGGAGAAAAGGTAACAAATATATATACTTGAACGATGCTTTGCCTTTTTATACTTTAACAGCGAAAGGCAAATGAGCATTTAAATTCACGCTATGCAACTACAGTGCGCAAAAGGCGATAACATTTAAAATTCAAAATAGTTTGCATTGTAAACCCTTAAACTCAATACATTGACTATGACAGGCCAGCAGTCTCCTTTCTTTCGATTCCCATCTCCTCATACTCAACAGAGAGCTGTTCCAAGAACGTACCGAACCCTCCCAACTCAACCCTAAACGTCCCATGGTAAGCGTGGTCCAAATCGCCCAATATATAGAGGAAGGCTGACACGGTTAAAACGGTCAAGAGACACATAGCCAACTCAGCTCGGTAGGAATCGGCCGAAGTGAGGAGAACGCCCACGAATGCGATGAAACCCAGAATCTCCAGAAAGGCCCATCTGCAACCAAATTATACAAAAACAGGATGGTTAACAATACACTTTCATTTCACATGTTTGATACTTGGAATGCATTCAATAATATGTTTTTATGAAATACATAGACGTACAGTGTAGGCATACATGGAAAACACACTTTGTTGATGAAAAAACTGGAAAATAGTTTCCCGTGTGACCAGGTCCTGAATTAATAGACTTTTTAAACCCCGTTTTCTTGCTGAATCAAAGCAAATGTTGCTCGTGTTAGCAGGATGTTTAATTGTATATTGCTGTTTCTTGCCTATTTACTCGGTTTCACCTCATTATTGTCATCTATTGACATATGTTGTACAAATTTACTAGCTATCAGAGAATCACTGATTGCGTCCCTACTGGTAATAGCGCGCTCATATCACAGCAACCGACCTGCAAAGGGGATCAAAAACGGGGCTTTTCGAGGCCGAGGGGTCCAAACCATATTAACCTGCATTTGCTTTAACACAAAAATGAAATTAAATATAACCTTAAATGGCTCAAACACTTAAATGGTAAGCTGACACAGTCTAGCTTTGGAAATAGTCTACTCACAAGAGTTTCGTGATGTTTGCCTTCGCACCCCGATATCCCTCGGCCATGAGTGTATCCAACTCCAGCAATTTGTCAACCAATGTTTCTCTTAACTTAGCATCCAAGCTGCCTGTAGGTTGATCATATTTTCTGAGTAGGCGCAACAGTGTCCAAACTTCGGTACCTATGAGCATTTATGTGATGTAGGGACATGTAGGAGCAAGTCAAAAAGAAAATAGTTTTTATGCTTCAGAAAAGACTTATTAGGTAAATTAAACTATTTTAACAACCAAAAGTAAATGAATAGGAAACGGTTAAATCATGCAAAACACTTACCATAACCCAAAGAACATGTATGCATGCTTTGCTAGAACCCATTTCTTGCTGCATCCAATGAGCTGTGCACCTGCATAAATGCCGCAAAGCCGCCATCTTTTTATCTGACGTCATACAGCTGTCGCCGACTATGAGCTGCTTAACTTGGTTGAATAGCGTCATATGACGGCAACATAACGTTGTAGTCACCGCCAATTTAGCGAACGAATCTTGCAGGGCGAACCCAAACGACATGGCATAAACAAGTCCGGCCGGAATGAGGAATACGGCCAGGGCGTCATTGATATCCTTCCGCTCTCCCGTGGCGGAGTAGTAGGGATAAAAGAAGTCCAGCATAATGGGTTGGAGGAATATAGTGAATGGACAAATTGCTATGGATAGCATAGCAGGGATGGCTATTTTGAGGAGAGATACTGGATTGTTTTGAAACATTTAAAACTTTCTAATAATTTCTAAATCGTTATTAGTTAAAAGATGCTCCTTTATATCCTTGTTATGAATGGCACCTGATATAGTTATAGTTAAATCCTTATTCTCGTTCTTATAAACGCTCGAACGTTTATCATGATTTGCGTTGTGATTTCTGTTAATTTTGTATCCGAAAGGGGTTTCCCCACCACCTCGACTGTCTTCTTAGACTGTAAATCATCAATCCTGAAACATAAATAGTAAGTTTGTTAAAATTCGATATTTAATCTTGATCAGAAGAGTTTCAAACTGAACCAGTCAATTTAGCTAGCATCTTATCGACGTTGTTTACACATGCATTTTGTATATGAACATTCATACGTTCCTATTTTTGTTGGAAAATGTCAAACCGAAATGGCGTCACAATACGAACAAAACTGATATAAAATCGCAACGTTTAACCATGTGGCACATTCTCATATGTGCTATATACCAGTTTATACCAAATAGATAACATTAGGCTACAATATCAGAATATACAACATATGCAACCAAGTAATGACGTGTTCAATGTATCGTGTTAAAGTTGTTCCTTTAAATGCAAATGCGTGACGTCCACCGAACTCACCAAATACGAGAACCACCAAAGCGATGGCAGGCGGCAGCACGATATCCATGACCATGCTGTCACTGAGTAGAGGCATCGTCTTGTTAGGCCCCATTCCGTGGGCTTCTATTTCCTTCACCATATTTACTTTATCGATTTTTTAAATAATATCGAACCTGTATAAAACTATGTTTCTGTGTATTTTTAAATCAAATATTTAGTCCAAGACATGTCTCTGATATATCATATAACCGATCATTTTAATAAATATGTGATATTGCAAAGTCCGCATATTTTTTTAATGAATCAGAGTCTCCTATTTTTTACTCCAGAAACTAAAACAATATGCGATCTCATGATGATAATACTGTAGTTGCCCTAACATTCGGTTGTTTGTTATTCGAAACAATAAACTCTATGGTTACAAAATTATGCGAAGCTTCATAACATATAATTTATCATCGCACTTCGCATGGAAATCGGTTTGTTAATTGGGTGTTCAGACCTGCATTAAAATGAATAATGTTGATATCATTTTAATATTCCCGTGTCATATCAAGGCCCCCAATTTATAATTTCACTGCATAAAATACACATGTCATGCATTGTGAACGCTTAAAAAGAGGGCATCTTATTTCATTTTGCCGCATCCACGTGTTCCAACTTTGGAAAATTGGGTTAATTGTGCATTGATATAGAACAAAATGCATAAACAGGTTGTATAATCATATCTTCAAAAATACATATACTTTGTAACATTATTTGACATGCATTCATTATTATTAGAACAATTTTCATATAACCATCATCCATGTTATATGACCCCAGTTCGTTCTTGCTAACACAGTCAAAATATATATATAAACATATCACATTAGAATGATATAAATTATAAATTCACCATGGCCATGGGTTTGCTAGATCAGTCGCATCCACAGTGATACAAATAAACATCGTGTCATCTTTCAGATACGGCTCACTCTCCACTTTGCTATGCGGCGCGAACATCGGACTCCCCGATGCGATATTCATCTCTCCGACCGGACGCCGGAAACTCGTGCTCGTAGGATCCGGACGAAATGTGTTCGTAATATGCTTCCGGTTTCCGCTTTGATCCAGAATCGATAACGTGACCTTTTGACGAATCGGCCACACAAGGAGCGCATCATATTCACCTCTCATCAAAACGAAAAACAGCGACAAGTGGGAACCCTTCCCTAAACCATCCCCATTGGGATACATACGCGCGCACATCTTATATCCATAGTACGATGTATAAAACGGTTGACTATACAACGACAGCGTGCGCCCTTCAATTGCATCCATTTTGCGTCGCGCATAGAACGGAATGCGCCAAATCAACCTTCCGTCGAACGCGGCCGTCTCGAGCAACCGGAAACGCAGATCGGATTCAGCCATGCGTACATCGTGCATTCCCACGCTGCGTTCGATTCTATCCATTTTCTCCACGAGGTCACGTGATATGTGGGGATTTCCGGTTCCGCTTTCGAGGTGTGCGAGTCGGCTTTCGTGCGATGAGGAAATCTCTTTAACATTTTGAATATCGGTCGCACATTTAGTGATAGATTCTTTTGAAGCACCGTCGTTGATTCTTGATTTGAGCGAATTGAATTCTACGGAGAGTTTAGAGACGGATTTTTGAAGCGTTTGAATTTGGTGTTTGTTCTTGGAGTCCGTTGACATAGAATCGATTGTAGTTTGCATTCGAGTCATTTCTTGTCTGATGTCTTGATATTTCGCATCATGGGACTCATTGTCTTTTTTGAGTTGTTGTATAGCACTAATGGTATATTTAGTATGTTTTGAAAAATCGGACATGCCATGTTTCTGCAAATCTGCTGAATCACCGACAAATGTACAACCGAAACTTTCGTAACAGCACTTTCTCGGATGAGTCGCACATTCCTTAGCATGTCCGTTTCGAATGTGTTTTTTAGTCACCATTTGATCGCAGTTTTCGCATAGTTCAGTCCCGAATTCACACGATTCGTTTACGTGCAATTCTAAATCGGCAACGAAAAGCAGTTTATCACATCCTTGGTTTGTACATGGTACTTTCCGCCATTGGCATTTCTGTTCGTGGGCTAGTTGTTCAATCCATTTCATAATTTCCGTGCAACCATGTTTCTTGTTTGGGCAGAATACATATTTCCGTAGCACTTCCCGGGATGTTGCTCTATCGGGCAAGACCTGGAGATTCAACATAGAATATTTTGAGCTAAACAGGAATTAGAAAAGTATAAATAAGCATTCCTTAAGTAAGGTTAATGAAGGTAAATTATTATAATACCTGAACGAGTGCATGGTTTCTATTTTTTTATATAGTTTCAGGATAACAATATCGATATTTTTTATACCGATACATAATATATGAAATTTAAAAGAATCGAAACAATATATGAACCTTGTTGTGAGAAATCTCCAAGTAAGTAATTATCAGGGGTTTTCTCTAATGTCTGCTCAGCTTGGCATTTTGAGGCTGGAAATTTGTCTCTGCACAATAAGGTGCAGGGCTGAGTTTTCAGTCTCACTTTTCGCTGCCAAACTGGTAGGCGCTAGAAACCAATATTTTTAATAACATAGTTTTGATATATTTATATTATTGTTTACATGTATAGCTTAATTGAATGGTATCTTCTGAAATATCAATCTATGTATAACGATATTGCCATGGTTTTATAGATTAAATGAACATTCTCTCTGGTATTCTATCAAAGATCGCAATATCTACATTAAAAATTTAGTTTGCTTGTTTATTTTGCAAACAAAATGTATTTAAAAAAAACAAGAATGCATTGAAAACGCTCATGCCAACCTGTGCTGGCGTCAGTTTCACGCAATCCTCTTCCTTACCCGGGCACGTCACGTGCTCATTACTCTGGAAAAGGTTATCCGTACACTTTGCGCATAAGCGGTGTCCGCACTCAGTCTGAAAGACGGGCGGACGCAAGGTGTGCTCACAGTTTACGCAGATTGGTGGGTTGGCGGTATCCACGAATTCAGGTTCGGGAAGCGTTTGATTTGTTGGTAGCGCTGATGATATGCTCATCAGTGAGTGTGTAGCCATGTTTCTATAATATATGATAACAGTACATGTATATGAAATAATCAAGAATCTATGCACATTTTGTATTTCCCATTCTACTGTTGCTCCCCCATATCAAGGTTTTGCATATGGAATGTATTTATATAGCTTACATTTCACAATACTTATTTTTATAAAATACTGATAAAACTTTACTTGAATTTAGGCAATAGTTAGCACACATAACACATAAAAAAAAACCAAAATAAGATACATTCAGCTACATACCTTAAATTTGGTATCTATATGTTTTCTTTGAATTTCTTATATCGTATGCGAAATGCTCCTATTTATTTTAGTTAAGTAAACCCTGTCCTTTCTACGTGCCCAGGTTTATATACGAACTCAGACACTACCCACAATCCTTGCATTTGATCAACACTTTCTCATATAACCACATGATTTAATCAGACTAAGCAAATGCCCTGGAGATTGTTGTCAACAACTTTTTATATGCGCAATATCAATGTGGTTTTTACTCGAACTACATTTTACGCAGCATGCTTAAATCATAAGGCTTATTGATTGCTTTGTTGATTATGATAAACAACTTACATAACATACATTTCTGTATAGAATCTATTGATGCGTTAATTTTCGGTTATTGTTCGGATGCGTCATTACAATTGAAGATCGATTGAAGGCTTCCGTGCTACATTGCGTTAAGTCTGAAATCGACGTTTTAAGAAAAGAAGCATTGAATGTTTTTAAATAAGTCTTTTATATAATAATTGGAAAGTGGCCAGTATATGAAATTATTATAATATACATGTTACTATAAATCGTTATTTTAAACAAATATAAACATAACTAATATATTTATATTATTTTTTAAGCATTGCTT
>LQRL01019027.1:0-13557 GCA_001703475.1 Hydroides elegans
TCACGCTTGATATACTAAATGTAACATTTATTTCAATTGCTTTTATCGTTTTAGTGCTTAGATACTTAAATAGAAAAAACAAGGAGATATATAACCTAATATTGTCTTATAAGTGAAATGGTGATAGAAAGGAAATACAGACAACAATCATCTAAAATATGGAACAATTTACCAAAAGCACATAATTATGTGTATTTTAACCAATCATAATACACAATAATCACAAACGATTACTGCTATCGCAATTGTTATTATCATTCTTTCTCCTTCACCCTCTAAAACCCGTTCTATCCCTACATCCCCCTCACCCCTTCTCCACCCCTCCCCACACCACAACAACCTCACATCCCTTAACTACCCTTCAATGACATTTCATCAAAGAATTAGTTTTTCAAACATGGTAAACCTACTTTGAAACACCGATTATTTGCACCACCTATATGTGTTTTTGCTAAGCACTAAATTGTGGATGTTTAGATTTTGTTACAAGCTATTTTGTCGAATAAATATCGTGTTCAATGATACTACTATAAACGTATTCATTTTTATAATGTTGCTGATAACTTACACTTAACATTAATCTGTTAGAACTAGACAACCGTCGATAGCCCAGCTCAGATTTGGATTGTTCCCTACATAAGCAACAATAGTAAGCCTTACATATCGGGTTTCAACTGGGGTCAGCAAGGGATTTCTAAAGACGGTGTTCGGACCCGCAAAAACACTAAACACTACGGTTGCCCCAAAATCGTCCACTACAAACGACCAATCAACATCATTAACACTCGTAGCGATGTTGAAACGATTAACGTAATTGGATTCCCTACCACGTGTGCGAATCGGAACCACAATGCGGTTTTCACCCAGGTCTGCCTTGATCCATTCACCGACGCCATATCTTGGGGCCCAGGCATAGCCAATGTTCAAACGACTAAAGCGTGGGAGGTAGTAGCTGTCATAGTGGCTTGAAGCCGTAAGGTCAGAGTCCAGAATGTCAGTAATCAGGTCTAGAGTGTCCTCACACGAGGGTTCTGCAAATCGAAGCTTTTGATATTTATTTAAAGTTTGCTGCGCAATTGAAAAGAGCATAGTTTCGAAAGCACTAAGATGAAAATAGTTTTGGTGCGTTTCATATTTATATTATTTTAAGGGCGATATGTTTAATATATTTGAATTAGAATATTATTGCTTTAAAAGTATGTATTATTGATTTTACTAAATCCAAAAAGCAAATCGATAAGAAAATGATATTGCATCTGTAACACAGATTAAAAGTTATTTATCCGCACATGTACTTATTTGAAGACGATTGTAAATAGTAAAACGTAAGGTTAAGCCAATTAAATGCATATAATATGTATCAATCTATGATTCTTACCTGGTTGCAATGTGGTTGCAATGTCAACTGTGGTCATGTCTTCGTTCGTTGTAGCCTCTGTGATTGTAGATTCAGGTTCCCGCTTATCTAGGAACATAATAAAAACCCAATTCCTATACGTATACATCAGCAGTATTATGTTATTTTAGTTTTTATTTTTTCATTCAATAAAGTAAATATTGATTTATATGGCTCTAGATGTGACCCAATTTTCCTTATGGAAGTTGACAATGTTGATCTTTTTTAAATGTGCAACACTTTTTAAAACATTTCTTAAGTATAATAAACTAAAACTAAAACACAAAATATATCAAGTGTACAAAGCATAATAAAATAAATGCAGACGCATAATATCATTGAAACTCATAGCTTTGACTTTGCTTCAGTAGGAATATTTCGAGCATTGAAACCAAATTAAAAAAAAAACCTGATTCCATACTTTGTGACCGCCCTGTAAATGCATTTATTTAAGGAATATGTTACTTACATATAAATAAAGCATTTGTTTCATCCGAAATAGGGATTTCCTCTCCTGCACTACCATGAAGAAGCTCACATTGTGAAGAAAATAGAAAATTTGCATGAGTGCATCCTTCAGTTGCTGTGCATTTTACTGCACATTGTATAACACTCTTGCAATCAACGACTGAAATAACTTCTCCTGAAACTCCTTGTTTATTCTTGAGAATTGTGTAGTCAAATGCTTTTATGTCTATGCATTCTATGTGTGCTATAATTTCTAAAATAAGGATGATAATCCAATTCATACTTAATAGTTAATCGAACGATGATTTGCAATTTGTCTCTAGGTTATCTAACTTAGCGTGTCTGGTTCACCATGTAGTTTATATACATGTACTTGGCTTCCAGGCTCTACCAACGTAGAGCGTCATTATTGGCTGCCTTTTTCCTTCTGAATGAAGAAATGTAATGAGAGGCACCACGTAATGCAGTTTTCAAAACGATATTTAGTTATATTTAAACATCGTTAAACATACAAGTAATGACTAGCATAACTGTTACACACATTTCCATACCAAAAAACGAATAGATCTGTCTACGAATAAAAAAAATTGAAGGCTTTTACAACTGCCCATATTTCCTGGCCCTTAAATAGTTAGTTTCCGAATAAGTTCTGTACTCGAAAACTAATTTTAGATTATATGTGATCAGAAATTATCAGTTTTCTTTATCCAAGAATAACAACAGCTGGAATTCAATAACACCAACACTCATGCATAAAGTTTAGACAATATGTGTAAAACCACACATTCCTACGACGATGATAAATTCATAACACTAACATGGAAAATATGACCTTATATATATCACAGGTCTATAGCTCTATCACATTATATCAACCTATCTGATATAATAAGTGAATGTATTTGCATTGTATAAAGCAATTATATAAATATATTAACATCCGTCCAATGTTCAATCAAAGGTTGATAAACAGACCCTAAGTTTATTATATCAACATGTATTTTTCAAAAACACATGCATATATTTTTCGAATGACATTTTAATGATTTTAATTAAAAAAATATACACTGTTTTATATCGGAAAAGACGACACACAAAACAAATCAAGTCACTTCTAAGTAATTAAGGTGATTTTTTATCATTCAAGCAACTGACCTCTTTGAATATTCTAATTTTGTTCAACCTTATTGTTTACAAATGTACGTGAATTTGCCTTTAAAATCTATGATTGCCTTAGTTTGTTTCAATTTAAGATGGTATTTACGTGTATACACAAATGTTTTGCACTATTGAGTTTACTGGCTCCACCTGATGCTTATTTTGACATTAGCTATGCGTCTACCGGATCTCCGTCATATCTTATTAAAAATGAATGTACGCAATACCTTGCAAAGATTTATTTAAAGGGGCTGCACCAGGTAGACGTCTGGAATAATCTACTGAACAATATTCATGATCTAGTTGGTAATTCTGTTTGCTTTCTTTGATCGACCTACGTGGGATCAGTTATCACAAAAATATGTCTGGTTCATAGGTTTTCATAGCAATTGAACATTTTTCTTCGTTGTAAAAGTTACGTTTTCCAGTTAAACCTATATTCACCCACTTTGAGTGCATTCCAGGTAATCATAATTCATATTATGAATTTGTACCTATATTTAAGTGCAAATAAACAAAATTGAATCATTATTATCAACTAAGTATATATGAAATCATGAGGGCTAAGAGTGTTGTAAAGAAATGGAACTATTGGTTTGATTTCACGAAACTCTTATGTTCAAAAGGTTTCTTTGACTTAAACCCTCTTCCTCTTTAACATATCCGTTTTCAAACAAGCAAATCTAGGTCACTTGTTGGAAAGTTACAACAGAATCTATTATTGAAGTCTATTGCAAAGATTTGTTTCCTATGGCCCGTAGAGTCTACTTCATGTGGGTGAGTGGTTTTAGAGGGATGTTTTATGGTCCCGTCTGTTTTTGTTGATACGTAAATAATGCATTATCGTTCAACGCTGTGCCCTTGATAGAGCCTTGATATTGCAGTTTACTACAGTGACTTAAATGCATTCACTGGTCTATGGAATATGTTTTATAGAATTTAGTATTCGATACTTTATTCAGATAAATACAAATCAATTATCCTCACATAATTATGTGAGGATCACTGTATATTTTTAATGCCACATCAATTTCCCAATTAGAAAAATATCTTATTTCTTTGGAAAATACTGATAACCTGCTCGAAAAAAAAATATTCAGACAGATCATTTGTATACAGATTCGAACAAATATTAAAACATGAAGCTATTCATTTTAATCCGTTTAGAACAACCATGGGTTCCACATATGCATAATTTAAAGCAAAGAATGCGTTGGTATTTTGACATGTATCAAGGAAGAATACTTATTTGAATGTTTTCCGATTTCACGGCGATTCCCATTAAGAGGTCGTCAATTCCTAAATGATGGCTCATACTCTATTGATATATTCTGTCTCAGACTGCAGATAGTTGAAAACATAAACCGTCCCAACAGTGAATTCGAGAAAATTATTTTTCAACACTCTTAGCCCTCATGGTTTCTTATATACTTATTTGATAATAATGATTCATTTTATGGGTTGAAAAGAATATAAGTGATACGTGTTTTAAGACATGTTTGCATTTATTTGCTTCAAATTCAGCAAAAACATGTGTATTAAAACAATACAGCACATTTAAGATTTAAAGCGATACACTTTTAATGTACATATTTCCAATTTTCAAAAAATAAGGATTTCGTTTGCAATACATACCGAAATGGAACTCTAATTTAATTTCCTTTCTTAGAATAATTTTGAAATAACTGAGCAATCAAGGTGATTCAATTAAACTCTATCTCAATACATTTTTATTAGCCTTGGCGACCATAAACCTTTTATACAGTAAAAGCATCTTGAAATTCCATTCAAACTAGTATCAAACTTTCACTAAACTTGCTTTAAACCAGCTTATAACCGGTTTAAAATAGGACTAGCATACATGCGCATCTGGTTTGATGTTTGTATAGATTAGGGCTTATGACACAGCTTAAAGGTGCTTTAAACTAACATCAATTTCTTGTAGGAACAACGCCCTTAAAAGCTAAGTTTGAAAGTTAGTTTGATCAATGTGCCCAGACTCTTTATACAACGAAATAGTTGTATTACGTCAAGGAAGAAACACGTTTATTGATTTTCTATGATGTTTGTCCAAACTAGTGATTGTATTACGTTGTAGGGGTTATTGTAAAAATACTTATAATAATTAATACTGAATACATATACAGGATTGGGGTTTTAATATCAATCGGTTAGATTTCTGTTCTAACAATGGTATGCAGTTGCTTTGAAAATGACACTTATGTTATTGTAGTAATACTTATCATGAGTCAATGAAAAAATAGATGCTGCATGAATTGAAGGCTTCCATTAGTGAGTAATACTAACCGGTCAATGTTTTAAGAAATAAAAGCTGTAGCAATGTTGCATAATAAATTAAAGTATATTCTTAATATATTTTTAATGCAAGCTCTTTTATGGAATTTTTTCATGATCATATATATTAAGAGTTAAAGTTTAAAGACGTGGAGAACTGAAATTTAATAACATCATCCAAATTACCATCTTCTAGCTGCTAGATAATAGTAGCTGTAATGCGTCAAGGTTAAAGATGTTGTATATATATATTTTTCTGAATCATTTCTAACGGGTGTTAGGGTGTATTTTGTTAATAGGGGCAATAGTAACAGTAACATTTATAATAATTAATGATGAATATATAAACAGGATTGATGTTTAGTTGCTTTTCTGCTCTAACAATGGTTTGCTTTGAAATTAAAACTATTGATGCTATTCATAACTTCAATGGGAATATTAATGCTGCTGCATTTAAAGGATTCTATCATCTACTAACTGTTAAATAATGACGTAGTTATATAACATAAGGGTCAACGTTTAAGTATCTTGATTTCTTGTGGATCATTATATATGTTTGGTGCATTATGTTGATAGTGACAATTTTAACAATAATAATAATAATATTGAAAATAAAAATAAAAATAAAATAATAATATAATTCATCATGAATACACAATACACTGATACATTTTTTCTTTGCTCTTACAACGGTTTGCCGTTACTTTGAAATTAAAACCATTAATGATATTCAACTGCATTGATAAAAGCATGAATTCAATGGGTCCTTTGAAAATTGATGTTGGATGAGTAAGACTTTCGTTTGATACTCTTACTGGTCCAGGTCTTTACAAAAGCAATGTTGGAGATCCGCTAGATAATACATGTATGTGGACCATAGTTTAGTTATGAAATAAAAATAGGATTCGGATTCATACACGCCGAATCTAGGGCAGATTAATTGAGATTAATTGAGATTAACAGAGAAATATAAAATTAGTTTGAACCATGTTCAATGGGCTGAGTTGGCATGTTGAGTATTGTATGCCAGGGCTTCCAAAAGGAATAGGAAAATCTATAGAATCCTAATGAAAACCAGCAGAAATTAGTTTGGTCAAGTAATAAATTCATGTTGTTATGAAATAAAACCTTAAACCAATACATCCATTTTGAGGTTTAGTATGCAATGAAATGTTGCATATTATGATAGCAACATAAAAAGCATTTTTACTTATACATGGTATAAATAATAAATCATGTATCTATTTAAACGGTTTTCCATCATCTGGTGTTATACATGTAGTAAACAGAAGTGAAAACTAGTCGTGTACCATTTGTCAGTTTTGCGTTAGAGTTTTATTTTATGTAACATTCTTTCGGTTTATTTAAACAAAGACAACTGGTGCACTGCAAGGGTTGTTAAATAGCGTACCATTGTTTCGCCGCATTTTGGCACGCCAATGCAATGCATTCGTCTGCAATTTAAAATAGAGTCTATAAGTACACATTTGCTATTTGCAAAATGTGTTTTTTTTTTCACTCATCAGCTTATGATGCAAGATATGATGTCACTCAAAGGCACACCCAGGGAATCCCGCTATACATGAACATTACTTTAAAAGGATTAAACAAGTCAATCAAACAATGATCGTACAAAAACCATATTTTAATGATATTGGTATAAACGAAAAAAGATAGATAGGATCTCATAGTTATCATTATTTTACAAAAACGCCAAATAATAAACAATCAACGGTACTTGGATTTTTTTATATAAAAGAAAATAGCTAAATTGACAGTGCTTAAATGGATGACGAATCTCGCTTAAGGGCCTGGCCACATTGGAAGCTTTTATTGATTTTATTTCCTAACAAACCTGTCTTACAATGTATTCCTGATGGGAAACTGAAAAGGCGGTAAACAATTACCTAACAACTCGTTGTTTTTGGTTTCCTATAAGGAATACATTGGAATATCTGTTTGTTTGGAAATAAAAGCAAGAAAAGGCTTCCAATGTGGCCTGGCCCTAATGCATTTGTTATACCAATCTGTATCGTAAGAAAAACGTAACCATGAAGTCGATATATTTCTATATCACGGTATCAGGATAACTCACCAAAAAAAAAACAAATCACTCAAGATACAAAATGTCGGGTGAGTTGACCAACATATTTGGGTGAGTTAGTGGCAACTTGTGTGAGTTGGTTTTTGGTTGAGTTGGTTTTGAGTGGGTTGTCCGATATCCATATGTCGCATTAGATGGATCAGCTGTATTGCACTAGCGCTGTATGATGCCGCGAAAGCGTTTCATATACGGATGCTCTATGAACTCCTGACCAATCACGTGACTCGTATCTGAACATGGTCGACAGCGACAGGAAGTCGGTATAACAACCGGAAATGATTCTCTGCGCACTTTATTTGCTTTTCGCGGATGTTGACAAAGTAGGTCGACGCTGGTGTGGTGTAACGAGTCCTCTTGACAACAGAGGCATTGGTGTCGGAGTTCACCTCCTGTAGAAAAATAGATATATAGAATAGGATAAAGAGCAATTAGTTATAACATTGTTCAGGCGCGGATCTAGAAAATATTGAACCAGGGGTGCCAACAGTAAAAAATATCAGAACCAAACGGGGGCGCTAACGTTTTTTTTTTACTTCATATAAGGGCGAACAGGGGGCGCGCCGGATGCGCCCCCTCTAAACCGCGCCTGTTGTTCTATCTATTTGAAGGGTAGAAATATAATCTTTTTTTTTTAATTGCACGATGTAATATTTGACTTTTATTAAGATATTTAAGTATAATCTATTTGTAAAAGTAACCCATGATTGAGGCCCGCTTAACAACCACAACCAACCCGTACACAGTTCAACACCATTGATTTTACTTACCCCTACTAGTAAGTACATCTGGATACGAATTGACACTCCCCCGCGCACACAAATGACCGCATTCACAGTCTCCTTTCTTTCTCTCCCAAAAACTCTTTCTCTCTTCCTTCTCTTTCTCTCTTTCTCTCTCTCTCTCTCTCTCTCTCTCTCTCTCTCTCTCTCTATGACTCTTTATAACCAATCTTTCGCTTACCCTTACTAGGATGCACATCCGCATATGATTGACACTCCCCCGCACATACAAATGACCGCATCACAGTCGGTTCACAGTCTTCTTTCTCAACCGTATGAAGCACTGGTTTCAAAGCGCATTCGTCCGCCGAGTTGGAGATACCTATGGTTTTTGAGAAAGTGGAGATTTGATTGTGTATGTTGAAATTAAAAACTATCGGCATATATTTTGATGTGTGTATAGATTATGAATTTCACTTAAGGGTCCCGTACACTCCGTTCAAAATATTAATTCATTTTTTATATCTATAATATTAAAGGAATTATTAATGAACTTATTATGTTTTTAGATTCATTTTGCCCTCATGACTCATTTTGTGGTGATGCCCTGCTCAGCCAGAAGATAATCTCTGCAAAACTATGCATCACATGTTGTCCTAAAATAAAACTATTTCTTCGATCCATGTATGCTGTATAAATTCAGAGGACCTCTGGTCCCGCGCGGATTAACTGTAGTGTAACACAGCTAAATTTAGATTGTACAACCAGAAAGATGAACAGATTGCTAGATCAGCTTTTAAAGCAATTCAAACCGCGATTCGATATATCAGGGCAACATTTTTTTTTCGATCCGCGCGGATCAACTAGATTAGTTTTATTATCCTACCTGGCAATTCGAGATCGCTTTCAAACGTCCTTGGGCCATGTGACCTTGGTTGGGTCAAGGTCAGATTAAGTAAAATAAGATGTAGTGGTGAGAGAAAACGCAGTGTAATTCCTCTCATTTCTGAAATCATAAAGAGAGAAGTTTTTACCATGATAGTTCTTTCAAATTGTGTTTATTAGAGTACACAAATAATTGACTTTTTTATTGTTCTACTGAAAATTAGACTCATCTAAATCGAAATTGCCAAAAATAATTATTTGTAGATTGTCTAAAGATGTTTTTGGGATGTAACTCTATCGATTTTTCATTATTTCACCATGTCTGAATGAAAACAATGTCTAATAGAAAACGAAAAATTAACCAACAGTATCCCATAACCACTTTCGAGATCAGGCCTTTCCCAAAACTCATCCCTGATTCATAATTGGTTATGCATATATACTGAGAATCAAAAATTGCTTGTATTCAAGTTTGGAATGTTCTCAAATGTTTGTGAAGGATTTTTTTTTTTCAAACAAAAAGATTTGATGAGAAGAGTATTTTGGTAATACTTCCTTAAATTTTCAGATTAATTGAAAACAATTTGTTTCTAAAATAATAATCTAAATCACACAGGAGTCAAAATCAAAACTTACTAAACGCCATACCACGGTATTCATTTATAGAAAGATAGAGTTACAATAACTAGTGAAAGAATCAATTAATTGGTGTTGTGTGAAAAGTACAGATTTTCAACCTGATCACTCCATGAAGCATCGTATCAAAATGATTTTAAGCTCTGTTCGGAATGAAAAAAATCGCGCCTATTTTATGCGCGAAAAGTCACAACGAGTGTTCACCGGTTTTCGACTTAAAACTTGTTTTGATAATGAAATTAGAATTAGTTCTCCCATTTACTGTTATTGAAAATATTGAGCATATTGAAAAGGTTTATTATGTCACAGAATGTATTGGGCGATTATAAAATCGCAGCAAAAATTTAGTGCGAAAACGGATGAACACAAGGGATTAAGTACTATGTTTTCATTCATTAACGGCGACAGGTTTTTTCGACCATTGTTTGTGTTGAAATTATTTTCGCTCTTGATATGAACACTCGGACTGTCTTAAACGCGCTTCTCATTTTGAGCAGGAAAACATGTAAGTTTCAGTTTTTAAAAATCACAAAAATCCATTTTTTGCCGAATCTTTTAATGTAGCTTGCCTATATTTGGTAATTGGCATAAATTTTTATCATACATCATAAATCATTCGATTGTGAAACGTTAGGGTTAATTTGAAATTTTAAGTTTTGCGCGAAAACATTAGCGTCATGATTGCGCGACAAAGTTGTTGTTTGATGCGCGAACTTTTCATTCTGTACAGAGCTTCAGAGTTTCATTATTTTCTAAACAATTTATCTCCGAATCCGAAAATATTGGTAAACGAATCAACTTAATCCTTCTAATTTAAATATACCATAAATTCATATGTTTTTGTTAGTGGTCCTCCATGGAGCAGGAAACTTTTTGTACAATCATACAAGGAGTCCGGTAGACCAAACAAGCGGGTTCGGGATCGAATCCACCCACAAGACGCAGTGAACGACAGTTGACTGCCTCTCCACACTCGGTAATCTAGTCTTGAACGACTTTCGAATTCCCTAGGCCCTGCACACTTAAGCTTCGGTCATTTGAATCACAAGCTGAGACTTTGGAGATGGAGATTTTTACTGCATGGAACGACAGAATAATCCTTCCTTGTGATTATCCAAACAAAGAAAAACAGTAACAAAATATGCACCTCCAAAATATCTGAATGTCCAGCTGGTTGGAGATTTTGTGAAAATAGTTTCTAGCTTGAAGATCTATGTAGTTTGAGGAACACCTTTTTGGCTTTCGCAAAAGGTGTTACTTTTCTGTTCTAAGCAGGCTAGAAATAAGAAACAGCTAAGCTGGCTTGGAAAAATTGAACCCTTTTTGCAAAATTGTAAAGTTCAAAAACAATTATGTTGTTGTTTTTCGTAATTTTATTGCTATTTTATTTTTGTTAACATGCGCATACTTTGTATGTAGCGTGTTTCTTATAAATTTAATGTGATTTAGACTCTAAAGATATGATTCATTGCTCTAGGAAAGCTGAGGCACACACTGATTTAGTCTATATTATCTTTTTTGATTTTTTTCTGTTTCAATTAAGGAATAAGTTTACCTTTTAGGTGTATTGTTTCGCGGCGAAACTTGTCAACTTAAGACTTCAATATAAATTTTCAATATTTCTTACACATATGTTTCATATCAATTCAAACTTCAATTTAGCATACCTTTTATGTAGAAAAATAATCCTTCAGGTCGATATATGTATCCTCAAGTCATCCCCAAAAATAACGCTAACTGGAAACAATTGACTCTTTTATTTTTGAATTTTTGCATGTTATCCACCGACGCCTGTTTAAACATAGAGACAACAGCTTGGATTTATTTCATTCATGTAAATATTGCATCATAGATAATTATACATGGTCACCTACACTTTATTTATGCTTGTAATGTCAGACCACTTCACTTATCCCGGATATAACAATTGAAGGGCACCCCGTGATATATTTTTCAGAAAGTTGTAAAATTAAATCATAACAACTTTATAGATAGGAACAAAAAAATGATAATTTTTCAATAAAGAAATTGTGAAAAAAAAGAGTTGTTTGTGTTTTTCCAAGCAAATTGACCTGTTCCTCGTTATCTAGCCAGCTTGGAGTAGAAAGGAACAACTTTTCATAATCGTTACATGTTGAATACCATCAAATTACCCTTCATTTATAACAGTCTATTAGACAATTGTAATTATTATAGTGCAATTTAATAATTTTATGCAATCTCGAAATAAAAACTCGCATTATATATTACGAAAATAAAGAAGTTGTCGAAAAGGTGTTCCTCAAATTTCAGAGCTAGAATGCATGTCTACAATAAGCCAGTTTGGAGACGACTGGGAACATCTTTTGTAGGGAACAGCTCGTGAGGTTTTCTTCTCATAACAATTGGTGTTACACCTGTGTAAAGTTTTCAAAACAAATCCTTTATCGTGACGTTATTTCCGTCGGAAGGCGCATGCCAACAAGTTGACGAGATTCAACGATGACCATTTTCTTATCAGATGTGATTTCTAAATTAAAATATTAAGTGAAATAAAGATATATGTCAATAAAGGTTTTGAATATTCTACAAAAATATGAAGTTTTTCAGTTTTCCTCGAAATTGTCTACCCGAAGTAACAAAATCACGAATGTTTGATCAGGTCGCATGTATGGTACTCATCTCTTAAAAGGTCGAGTGGTTCAAGAGGGCTTCTGAGAACGACCTTCCCAGTCGACAAGATCTTGGTCGACATCAAAGCGACGTCAGTATTTGAGAATCACCAGCCTATATGTTGGACGTCGTGAATAGATTCACAAATCATACAATGAAAATATGATAAAATATCGCTATTAAACGCATCGATTCAATATAACGTCAAAGTTGTGAACGATGTACCTTGCCTGACCACATGGGCTTTTTAGCGCTTATTTTCTAACAAACATTGTATTGTAATGTGGAATATATATGGGAAATTCTGTAAAGCGCACAACAACCTTCGTCGCGTTCTTACAATATTGGCGCTTTTTTAAGTTCAGTAAGAAATACATGGGAAAACACGTGTTATACGGAAAAATATCTCTAAAAGGTTTCCCATATGTCAAGGTCGATGTATCATTTGGCGTCGCATCCCTTTGCAATATGGCAAAACAATGCATATTTGTTGGGTATTATTCACATTCCATCCAAGCTCAGACGTTATGGTTAAACGCTGAGAGTCCTCTCAGCATCACGAAAAGTACACACTATGCAATGTATCTTGTGTTTAGTATACACACATGGACCAATCATAGTAAAACGTTTAGTGTTTTGATACCCATCTATAATGTGATTGGGCCTTATGCAATTATGTAATTAGACATAGTCATAATGACCAAGGAGTTATCCATAATCACATTCTTGAAATATGTTCTTTTTGTTTCTTCTTCTTCTTTCCTTTATCTTTTTACTTGTTTTTTTTTTCTTGTTTTTTTTTCTGTATTGCATTGTTAGCGTTTTTCTGAATATCTTGAAATCTTGATTAGCTACCTGAACTAAATCACACATGACTCAAGTAAGAATTGAAGGGATCCGTGCAACATTGTGTTGAGTCTGAAATCGACGTTTTCGAGTAAAGAGACATTGAAGGTTTTTAAGTTGCCAAATGATTGAATTATTATGATCGCATTGATTTTGAAGTATCATTTAAGTATATAACATGGATCTATAATCATGTGACAATTTGTAATATGTTTTGGCGAAACATATGTTAAGTCGACTTAACACATTGTTGCACGGAGCCCTTCAGTTTACTTTACTAGGAATATCGGTTGGAGACGGTGAAGAGCGAGTTCCATGAAACCCTTCTACCCAGACCCCACCCCCATCCCGCCTCCATCCACCTTTTTTTTTTTTTTTTTTTTTTTTTTTTTTTATTC